>JAOBYE010055566.1:14587-50796 GCA_025403585.1 Parazoanthus swiftii
TACAGTTACATTGTAAGCTGTATCAATACCCCCTTGTAGGATGCTTTGGTACAGTTACATTGTAAGCTGTATCAATACCCCCTTGTAGGATGCTTGGGTACTGTAACATTGTAAGCTGTATCAATACCCCCTTGTAGGATGCTCTGGTACTGTAACATTGTAAGCTGTATCAATACCCCCTTGTAGGATGCTCTGGTACTGTAACATTGTGAGCTGTACCAATACTCGTCTCCCTTGTAGGATGATTTAGCTTTGTAACATTGTAAACTGTATCAATCCCCTACTACAGGAAACCCTCTTATAAGGTTTGCTATCTCCACAAGCTTTGTGTCTTAACTTTGGTTCTGCTGAATTAACTTAACTTTAAGGGCATTTTTGTTTCAGTTATTTTGAAAGCACGGAAGTCTCGCCAATGCAAAGGCACATCTACAGGTAATTGCCCTTGATTAATTAGTGTTGGGATGTCGAACTGCATTTCTGTCATATGTAGAATTTACATGACTGTGTAGTTCACCCCTCAATATTCAAAGGGAGCACGATAGTTGTGTTAATCGTTGTTTTGTCAAAATTGCTAGCAGGATCTGATTATGCAGTTTTTTCAGCTCTCAGACACATGGAAGCCACCGATTCTAGAGCAACTTTGCCGACTTTCTTCTGCTCCATGAAGCTTTAGCTTTAAATACCCGTAAAACGGAGTACTGATAGAGAAAGGGGAGAAAGTGCGCACCGAGGGCCACAAGCTTACCAGTTATTTACTGTCACGCGTCACCCTCGTTAAATAAAGTCGCTTTACCTCTAAACCTTTACCTTTTACTTTGCCGTGGTTGCATGTTTTTTTTGGCATAAGTGGTAATCCCTGCTATTTTTTCCTGATAAACTAGAGTTTTCAAATATTTATTGTTCAATTACAGTTCTACCAAGGATAAACAAAGATATTTGTTGAAAACGAAGTTTCACTTGTTAACCTAATTCGTAGTAAATTTATTAGCTTACAGTGTAATATATATTTAGTTTAACATCTTACATTATACATCTATCGGACTATATAAATGAATGGTATCAGAGAGTGCTGCTTTAAATTGAGGTTATGTGATAAAATAAACAAGACTAGTTAAAGTAGTTGAAGAAAATATTTAGATATTATTTTTGATATTAATTGTATATTGTTAACCTTCCAAATAAACATTTCAGCTACGATGCAATGACCAAGAAAAAGACTTGCCTGACATGTGAATTGGCTTCCCACAAGAGTAAGTACCAGGGAGGGCCAGGGGCTGACAAGGCCACCACCCCTCCCCCCTTTGTTAGTAATTTTGGAAACATTTTTTAGCAAAACATTGAAAAAACATCTTTTAGAGCACAGATGCCATTTTCGCTCTCTCCCAATCAAGAATTGCTGGTTTGGGCTCCCCCTGCAAGTAGGGATCACGATTGCTTCTTAGCCCTTTGGGCTGTGCGTCAGTTGTTCCAAAGGCTGTCCAGAGAAACCAAACAGTTAGACAACCCTGTCACTAGCCCACGGAAAGTCAGAAAGAACCTTGAGAGTTTGCACGTACTGATTTTTCCTCTTGCTAAATTTCTTGAAAAATGGCTTGTCGTAGATGCTTGTCGCTAAACAGGGTGGATCTTAAGTTTCTCCGTTTAGAAACATGTGACTGCACAAAAATTGAGTAGCTAAACAGGCTTTGTTGTTTGGTCAATCGTTGAAATTATAGATCCTTGTTTTAATTTGCGTTACTTAACAGTATGTTCTAGGCTATATTTAAGTATCGAATAGTAACAGTTAAAAATCTTTTAATTTGCATTAGACATGACTTACTCTATTGATATGACATATGGAAACAGGAAGTTGGAACTAAGTATCTGTATTTATAAGTAACAAAATCTGAAAGTCTGTAGTTTAATAGTGTATTTATTTATTCCTTTAGGTGGAGAGTGCAATTATTTTAGAGCCACCTTTAGTTTGAAAGGGACCTGGTTCATTCTCCATTGTCAAGGTGAAGAATTTCGTTTGTAACTGTGCAATTTACTGTACTAATGCATGTAGTCAGCTAAACATGAATATGTGAAAACAGCCTGGCTCAGTGGGTTGGTTCTCGAACCCTTACTGCGTAGTACAGTGGAACCCCGAAATAACGATATACCAAGGGAGCAGTAAAATTATATCGTTATATCGAAACTCCCGATACAACAATATGGTCGTGAAATATTGCTATATCGGGGTAAACTTAACATGAACATGGATAAAGAGACGGCTTAGAACCCGTATATCATCATAAAGAGTTGTTGACAGAATAGTTGAATAATAATCAATTACTACAATTCAATAAATCTTTGTTATTGATATCCTGTGTTGGCACTTTGGAAACTATGAACTAATAATAATAACTAACATATCGTTATATCGGGAACAATTTTACGTTCGGTGCGCCAGATTCACATCGTTATATCGGGGTTATCGTTAAATCGAAGATCGTTATATCGGGGTTCTGTCCCATACATTTTACTTTAACTTTTGCCGGGACTCAGAATTTTCATAGTTATATCGGGAATATCGTTATAACGAAGATCGTTATATCTGGGTTCCACTGTACCGAATTTATAATAACACAGCCTGATGGAACACTAGTAGTCCCGAGTGAAGGGATTGTCAGTTCTGAAGTAATGATAGTACGGTTCCCCCATTTTTGCCGCCCCCTCTGGTATAAATAACGAACGGTCTGTCATATAAGAATCCTTATACCTTACAGGGCCTGGAATTCCAAGGACTACTCTTCACAGTACGAAAACAAACCCAACCTCGATAGGTACTGCAACTGTCTTTTGTGTGTGTGTGTGTGTGTGTGTGTGTGTGTGTGTGTGTGTGTGTGTGTGTGTGTGTGTGTGTGTGTGTGTGTTAAGATTAGTGTGAAAGTCAGGTGTGAAATATCGGTGTTTTGGGAACCTGACTTGTCAATTTTTAAATTTTTCTTTAGGTAGCATTGTCCAGACCCCTCTCCCTCTACTTATTACTTACAACCTTGTGCTTTGGTACCTACTGTCTTTGCTGTGATCAAACATTATTCTGTTTAGGGCCCTGAGCTTGCAAATTTCATATTTTATCCAGAGTCTGCATTCTTGGCGCAGACCGTATGTGTTCTTAAATGTATTACGTTCATAATGCTTTTATGAGTTAGAAAATTAAACGGTTGGAAAATAATTCGGCTATTGTGCTTGTCACAGCCCTTGCCCTGAACAAGTTAGTTACTGATGTGTATTTTTTTACTTTCTTTGTAGTTAAAGTATTAACTGAAAACACAGAGCTAAGAAAGAACCTGCAGGATATATCTATTCCTAAAGTGGAATACTTCACAGTGAAAAGCGATGGCTATGGTGCGTGTTGATCCTCAAGTTTGTTTTTGTTACAGTGTATGTTATCTAATTATTGATTTCCAACTTACGAAATTCTTGTTACATTTGATGCAACAGATATACAAGCTAAAGCAGTCTATCCACCTACGTTTGATTCTTCCAAGGTCGGAAAGTATGCAGTTCTGTTTGATGTGTAAGTATACTTTGATTTGTTGATCGAAAAACCGATTTATGTGATCCCTTGGAGTTCCTGGCAAAATTACCAGTAGTTATGGACAATATTAAATTTTTAGGCCAGAAATGACATTCACTAAAAAGGCACTGCCAATGTAACATTGACAGGCAACAACATTTGACTTTTGAAGTATAGCATCAATGCGAATTGTAACAACTTTTGACTCAAAATAGGACAAATGTTTTACGCTAAATGTGATTACGCAAAGTGTAACAACTTTTCAACTGATATCATCGATGCTGAGACATTCCCTGAAGTAAGGAAATGGTAGTTCCAATATAGAGCGCCAACCTGGTAACGAGTCCTTTCAATTAAAGCAAATTATTTAACTTAAATGTTCTGTTTTCTTTTTAGGTATGGTGGTCCAGCTTCACAAAAGGTACTTGGTTTTCTAATAGCCTACTTGATAAGTTAAATCAATTTGTCTGCCCTGCATAGCTCTATGTCCTACGTCCTGCCATACGGATTTCTTTGCCAAAGTCCAGTATAATATTTAGTTCGAATACATGTTTGTTGTTGTTTTCATTGTGGTATCCACTAAATAAAACCTTGTAATTTTACGGTTTTCAACTGTGTTTTCAAATGGCGTGTTTTTTTGAAAAACTTTCTCAAAAGCCCTTGTTTACTATTTCAAAAAAGTATTTTAAGTTGTTGTATTAGAACAGAAAACACCACCCTAGGACTCAATTAGCTTTTCGAAAATACGATTTGCACTTGTTGGAAGTAGCAGAATACCGCTCCCCTCGTTTTAGTTCCCGTCGGAAGCGTCTTACACAGATCCTGACTGCAAAAGTTTGAGTCGAAGTTCGCATGCATTTTAAGAATTATTTCCTAGATACAAAGTGTGTTACAATTTTGTTCATGTCAATAGTGACATAAAAAGTTTCTACAAATTAGTAACAATTTCTGCATTTCTAACGTTGTCTTGAATCTTAAAAACTGACTAAAATTTTTGTAAAATAGTTTTCCATTATATACACGTACTTACTCAATTCATATATCAAAGTCAGTTGTAATAACTAATCAGCCCGACTCTGTATTTTGTAAAAAACACTCGGGACCAATTTATATGACAACTACAACTCATAAACGCCAATTTTACAGTCAGTTGTCTCGTTGGAATGTTCAGTTTCAGTGAAGTATTCAGTTTCATTCGTAGACATAGTTTTTTTTTTCACTTTCAAGACAAGACGGCTAGCTTAAAATAAAAATTTTGTTTAAAACTGAGTACACGCTTGTAATAGAACGCTTTTTTGTCCATAGTTTAAACTGAACATGATTCGATTCGATTCTTCTTCTGTCCAAGTTGAAAAGTTGAGTTATGCTGTCACGATCTATTTCACCATTTTTTTAATATTTTGTATTTCTCTAATTCAAGGTTGTTCAGACTTTTGGCTTTGGATGGGGCAATGGATATCTGGTCAGCAACTATGACGTCATTTTAGTGACGTGTGATGCCAGAGGGAGTGGCTACAGAGGGGAGAGGTATGATATACCAATTTTGAGTGATGACATCATAATTAGTAGCTAGAAATAGAAAAATGATTTTTGAGAATTCATGCTAGTTTAAAAGATTAACTGGAGAACTTTACACTACGAATGAAAACTACGTACTTTAACCTCATCCCCCAACAAAAATGAATCTGCAGTGCTGTTTTTTCAATTTGTTAAGCAAAATGTTCTCCAAACTGGACAAGAAAAAACCAACGAAGATGTGATTTTTTTAAAAAACATAAAAACTAGGCAGTTTAATGGATAGCGACATTGGACATAAAATAGGACCCGCTTTTTTGTAGTGCACGTCGATGTCATGTTATTATATACGTATACCATTGTCGCAGTAAAATGTGAACTGTAAGGATTTAATAAGATATTTAAATATAAAAAGCTGACTTATTACATCTTTGGGTTAAAGTGATGACTGCACATATACGAAAGCAATAACCACTTGCAATTGACGAGCAAAATGATGTTTTTAGCTTCAAGCATGCAGTCTACAAGCAGCTGGGAGTTTACGAAGCACGTGACACTATAGCTGTAGGGCGGTGAGTAACTGCTATTAACAATAGTAGTAATAGTAATAGTAATAGTAATAGTAATAGTAATAGTAATAGTAATAGTAATAGTAATAGTAATAGTAATAGTAATAGCATTTGTTAAGTTCCAGTGTAGGCACTTTACACCTTGTTTAAAGAAGTAAGTAAACGCTAGTTGACCTGATGCAAGCATAAAAATGAGAAGGAAAGTGTTCCAATAAATATTCAGCTCCATAACAAGAACAGAACAAAGGCTTTTCTAATTATGTACTCTTACGTTTCGTGGTAAATTCTTTACTTCGCTTGTTCGGTTTTAAGCACGCATGGGCCATTTACAGTAACCCGTAGTGCCCATAGGCATTATGGGGGATCCAGACTGCTCAAGAAGCTACTTTTACGGGCCAATTTATGTGGGCAGTTTTTGAGGAGTGGTTTGTTGTTGTTGTTGTTGTTGCTGTTAATGTTAATATTAATATTGTTGTTATCATTATCGTTATTATTGTTTTTATTAACGGTACTTTGCAACTAAACACAGTTTTCTCTTCAATCCAGTTACATGGCAGACAAACCTTACGTGAACGAGGACAAGATTGCCATTTGGGGATGGGTAAGTTTCGTCAATTATTATATTGTAGACATCTTTTGTCTCAATCTCACTTCACTGTTTTGTTTCACTGTTAGCTGCTGTTAGATATATCTTAATGTTTTGTTGTTGTCTCTCAGTCGTTTGGCGGGTTCCTCACATCTTACATCCTTGGCCAACGTTCTGGAGTGTTCAACCTGGGTATGGCTGTAGCCCCAGTAACGGATTGGAGATACTACGGTTAGTTAGAGTTGCCCAGTTTTATTTTCGTTTGTTCCCTTTTGTATCAACTTTTGTTTTCGAACTTTTTCACTGTTCATTAACAGAGAAAGGTGTCCCAGTTACATAAGTTTTGTTACGTTTTAAAGAATGTTATAAATGAAATGAACTACCAGTTGATTGAAATAATTGACTGCTGTGATGTTAAAGTTTTGTGATAAAGACAGGGCCTCAGTTCCTCAAAATTTCATCCAGGGTTACAATTTCGCCTAAGATGGGTTTGGTTTAGCTTCCAACATACACTTGTTTAAACAGCAGTTTACCAGCAGCTAAAAAGAGTTTGGGATCAATATTTTACCAATGTTCTCCAAGCTAGTGAGGGATCAACTTTCCCTAAATTAAGAAATAAGGTGTAAACTGTTCGTAATCTTGGGATGATACTATCCACCTTTTGAGGAACCGGCACAACTATTTGGAAATCTGTTATATCATTAGTTTTTTTGTGCGGAAGAACTTAGAACTCAATTTAATTTTTTGAAGTTCTTTTTATAAAGTTGCAAGTGGGATCGTTTAACGTTTAAGTATACTCTGACTGGTGTTCAATATCTATTCTTGTTTTTGCTTTTGCCCAGATTCCATATACACAGAACGTTACATGCTGACGCCAAAGGAGAATCCTATAGGATACCAGGTATGGGATACATGTTGTTTCGGTACCAGTCACTAAATATGGTGAGAGGAGAGGAGGAGAGGGGAAGGAGCCGATCCTGGAAGTTGAAGCTTGAGAGGGAGGTCTTAAAAAGTTTAGCTTGGCACGAGGGGACCTTGAAATTTTACCAACCAAGATCCTTTAACTGTAACTGTTTGGTAAAGCATGAAGTATATGAGACAGTCTTTTATACTGCTACGTGAAAAATGTCTTGTTTGATCAGACGATCGAGGAATGAAAATTTAAGTTGACGTCTGTTTTAATACAATAAACTAAACACAATAAACTTTAATAACACAACGAAGAGCTTGCATGGTTTGTGCATATTTTAAAATAAAAACGACACAGCAAATGTTTCTGGCACTAATCTTGTTTAGCAGGGACGCGGTGAACTACTTTATAAAACTGTGTTGTTTGTACAAAAAGAAGCATAAGGAACTTTCCAAATAAAGTTTTTTAAGACTTTGCCTTTACCCATTTTTTAAATCATTCGTATTTAAATGTGATGAAAGCAAGAGTTCTTTTATATTTAAGCATTTCTACTGCACTTGCTATTAAAGCTGTAAAATGAAATATTTATTTGTATTGCTACACTCATATTTGAATATAATGAAAGATTTGAAGTCCACATCAATTGCTTCAAAGATGTAAATTTTGCTGTTTGAAATTGACTCCCTTTAAAAAATGAGGAAGAAAGTCTCAATATAATGATATAGCTAACAGCGGAGGGTCTCCAAATGTTTTTGGTATAAGCCCTTCCGGTATAATTTTTTAGACTTTAATATTACGCACAGCCGATATGAGGCAGGGTGTTCTTGTTGCTTTGTAGGAATCCACAATTCTTTCACGTGTGAAAAACTTCAAAGATCTTAAATACCTGCTCGTGCATGGAACAGGAGATGGTAAGTGGACCTTATTAATGTAGGTTGAAAGCCCCCTTCCGTTTATAGGCCCGCCTGCCTCCTTTACTTTATCTTGTTTGTTTTCTAAGTATAAACACTTTCACAGAACACTGTACAACTTAAATTAAAAAAGGAAAATACAATGCAAACAGAATGTAAATAACACTGGGTCCATAGTCAGGACTTTGTGTTCCACCACTATTTTGTCCAATTTGAACGTAAGTGTTCATTGTTTTGCTGCAGTATTTGAATGCGTACAACAATTTTTGGAAATGGCATTGATGTACACTCGCACACTTTTTGTTGCAATCTCAGATGCAATTTTGTCGGTAAATTAAAAGTTCTTTATGGAGTTTTGGGGTCCAAGAGAAAGTTTTTGACCAATAATACCTGCAAAGGATGCTAAAAACGCAAGTTGGGAAACTGGCAGATACAACTGAACATAATAGTCTGACCAGACGGATTATCCAGATGCACTAACTTCAGCATTTACTGGAAGAAACGACACCTGCATGTTTCAGTACTGCTGTGGATTTTGATAAGACGATATAACTAAAAAGTAATAATTTTATAGTTCTAGGAGTTTCAAAAAGATGAACTAGTAGAAATTGGAACAGGCAGAGTAGGAGCCGGAGGTTTATCGAGGGCCAAAGGTACTCGCACAGACAATAAAACTGTGGTGAAAACAGAGTCAGAAATGAGACTAGTAAATGTCGCTTTCGATGCGCGATGTCTTGCTTTGAAACCCATGAGTTCCAGTTTCAGTTTAAGATTGCCAATAATCTTGCTAATACAAGATAAACCAGTCATCGGCAGTGGTCAACTAACACACTAATTATATTGATTACCGTAACGAGAAAACAAACATAATATTGCAAGGTGGTTGAAGTTACAGTTTCAGTCGATATGTTGTTCGAGTTTGGAATTGTTCTGACGTAGAAAAAGGGTTCATATACACTAATATTTGCACTGGTATGCCAAACAAAGAAAATTGGTCTGTTCGTGTTGATTCACTGTCGCTACCCATTTTTGAGTCGTAAACCATCGTGGCTTGTAACACAAGTCTTGTAAAGAGTGAAGTAACTCGACGTCATAATATTTTTGCTCGACGAAGGGCTAACCTGAAGACAAAAACACTCCATATCAACACTTGTTGTTCAAACCACACATTTAGCTTACTCGCGCTCCTGTAATCAAAACCCAGTTGACTACATGTCTTCATGTGAAGTAACTGTTGCGCTTGTGAAATTCATAAGTGACTTCTGGGTTTCTCCCGTTAAAGTTATTTTTTACATTGACCACGGTCGCTTCTTGATTGCACAAGTGACAGTGTAATACTCTTCATATTTTCAGATAACGTACATTTCCAGAATTCAGCACAGTTGGTTAAGGAGTTGACTCGCGAAGAGATCAAATACCGCGTGCAGGTGGGTATCTAAGGAAGGAATGGTTATTGCATGGGTATCAAAGGGATGGTTGTTTGGTATCTAAAGGTTAGTTATTGGGTATCTGAGGGATATTTGTTGGGTGTCTGTGGTATGGTTGTTGGGTATTTGAGGGATGGTTGTTGGGTGTCTAAGGAATGGTTGTGTGGTATCCAAAGGGGGTGGTTGTTGGTGTTTGAGGGATGGTTGTTGGGTGTGTGAGGGATGGTTGTTGGGTGTCTGAAGGATGGTTGTTGGGTGTCTGAGGTATGGTTGCTGGATATCTATGGGTTGGTTGGGATGGTATGCATGCGCTGGTGCAACTTACTCTTCTGTTTAGAACATGACACTGAAAAGTCCCTTGCATGTAACATTTACGGTCACCCTTTATCCTACCCACCCCCTGTAGTTCATTTTTGTCTGGGTCATACTGAATGACCACCATAAACTTTAACTGCGTCTTCTCTTCCACTGTACTTAATACTTTCTAGCGTTACCCTTTCTCTTAAATACAAACCGATCGATTATTCCGGTAGTGTTTTTTCAATGACCTCCACTATTCTTCACTTTCGTATATGGGGTATTCTGCTCTTACTACATTAGAACCGTGACAGAAACCATTCTTACTTACGGTACAAGCATTCAATTCTGCCAATCAGCATGAATTTTCTTTTTCTCCCGCCAGTCCATTTTTCCCTGCATTACAAATCTGACAAAAACCAATGATTCTCACAAACTCTTTCCGACTCCTCCCCATCCCTTCCCAAAATACAAGTCTGATACAAACCTTTCTTCCTACTTCTTAGCTCTAACATTCACAAAAATGTCCCCTCTCGTCCCCCCACAGTATTACCCTGACAAGAACCACGGACTGTTTGACTACTACACACGTACCCATCTCTTCAAACTGCTGACCGAATTCCTGACAACCGAACTGAGGCTTTAGTGCCACTCTGGTCTGTTTATTTGAATTATTTCTTGAAACTGTTTCAAGGCGTTTCCTTTTTCGTTTTCCAAAATATGTTATGAATTTCTCGTCCCTTAGAGGTTTTAAAGAATTTTACCCATGATTTATAGATGTCCCCAACTTCGTTTGCGTTAATATTTAAATGTCTTCCTCTTTGTTCTTTTTTCCCTTCAGCCTTCCTTCCTCTTCCTCTAACGTTCCTCTTACACACACACACACTTGTTTTTTTTTCTTTCTCCGTTTTCTTCGTACCTTTTCTTCTTCCTATTCCCCCCCCTCCCTCCTCATAAGGACTTGCCTCCTGGTATGTTTGAATTTACAAGAACGTACACGTACTACAAGTGGTCAGGTTTTCTCTCATGTAAGATCAATATTTGATACACAAGAAAAGCACAAGACTTGTGATGTTTTTAAATTTATTTCCCCTACCTAGTTACCACTTGGTACACCGGTCCAGTACAATAGCCTGACTAACCATAATCTGTGTTACAATGCTAACATTACACTCCCACTCGCAACCCACCTACTTTCTTAGCCCTTGGCATACTTGAGCTTTGGAGTTTGTGTTAGTGCATGTTCAGTATTACCCAGGCAAGAACATGGGATGGCGCTTCTGCTTTTCCGCCTTATTTCGTATTCCTTTTTATATAGACCCACTGACATTTCCTTTTCTTCGTCCGTTTACAATTCTGATTTGAAACCTGTTTGTCTTACAGTATTACACAGACAAAAATCACGGTCTAAATGGAGATGGAACATCCGAGCATCTGTATCACCTGTTAACAGATTTCCTGGTTGATGGCCTGATGCTTGGATTCAGTTGAAGTGAGGGTCAACTCAAATTTGTGTCGTGTTGCTGGTCAACCACGATTGGCGTCCAGAGCAGACGCGACGAAGGAAAAGGGCGTCTGCTTTGGAGGCTAAGCCACGACTTAATTTTAGTACTTCTAGGACTAGTCTAAGGGGCTGTATCACGGCATGATTGTACAGTCTTTCCACTGCTTGGCAGAATAATTATGAAAGTAGCAAGTGTTATAAATTTCAGTTCAAATTCAGCGCTGCCTTAAATTTTGCGGAAAATATGATATGCGGTATAGCGTGGTTTCTGGCACGAGTGAAACCGAACTCGGCTATGAGTGCAGAAGCGATTTTCTTAACATAGGCCCAAAATTGAGGGAAATAATCTTCTACAAGGATCTAAAAAATTCATTATTCCATCCTTCACACGTTAAGAAGGTTTTTGTGTCATGAAATCGTTTTTCTCAATGTTGTTTGAGTAAAGGTTAGATAAGGAGTTTCTGTATGAACTAGTCGCGATACTGCCCCATGCGCGCTCTTGCATGTGATTTGCTGTTCACTACTAGAAAGCGTTAAATGTTATTTAGTGTTTCTAATAGGACGTTGCGCCTTTAAACTTACAAGTGAGTTTATCAAGACATTTAGAGTTATTTTAATGTATCTGTTTGTCGATAGTACACACGCAAGAGTGCTTTGCCAACTGCGGTTTTCTGATATTCAGTTTTGATACACTGCAGAATAATACTGAATTGTGTGGCCTGTGTAACAGAGTATATCTTCAGGGTGGGAAGAGAAGGAGTAAAGACATTATTGTATAGGTATTCCCCCTCCCCCCTCCCCACCGTGAGTACGTGTTACATAGGCAAACACTTTTCCTGCAAGATATTTAGCAAATGTTTTGAAAGCTTTAAGCTACTCAATAATTTGGGATATTTTTGTCGTTAGAAATGTTATTTTTTAAGGGTTCTAACATTCTTACAGTTTTGATTTGAATAAACAAAACTGTCGTTTTGACAGTGTAAGTTTTTCTCGGGTATCACAAAGTAAAGTTTTGTTCAGTAGTCGCATAATTCAGTCCACTGTACGTGGAGATAAAAAACGGCACGAATTAGCTTCTTGCATGGGAAATATAAAGTTTAAGTGTTGCTGAGTAATTACTTTTCAGTTCACATTTACGAATTTCCATCACATTTGCAGTTCATATTGAACGCATCAACACAGAGTTTGTGAAGGAAGGTATATGTTTTAAATGTCTCGTGATGACAAAAAACATCGTAAATTGCATATTACCATGCTTCAGTTTCGTCGCTTTAGTTCGGTTGCATTTTTCGGCTACAAAATTTGAAGATTTAGCAAAATGAATACAGTCAGTCTACTTCCTTCGCTGGAAAAGCTGTATCAAACAGAAAATAGGTTCGAAGAAAATGATGTACAGGCTACAACGTAGTCAAAAATTAAAATTTAATACTGTGAAACTCTGCGGGGATTTTTCATATTAAGCACTTATAAAAATGATAGATTGAAATTATTGCGAACGAAAGCATGGCGCAAGGTGAAGTGACGAAACTTAACTGGTAGCCACAGTTCGTGTATAATAAATTCCCGACCTCACAATTATTTAACGACACGAAATTCTGTAAAGTATATCTAAAATATTTAAATTCGCAATTAGTTCCAATAAAATAGAGGGGCTTGCACTATTTCAGTAACTTCAGTTACATCAGTTTCACCATGCACGTAAAATTAAATGTGGTGTCAAAACTGTTTTAAAAACACTTTAACGTCGTTAAACAGTAGTATAGTGGAGAATGAATTAGCCCATTTTAGAGGATTCTTGTGGAACCCTGGAATAGAAGGGGGCTAATTCAGTGCATACATACCTCTTATTAGCCGAGTTTTTTCCTTCCTTTTATGCCCCAAGCGCGAAGCGCGCGGGCCATGAAAACAGGAAAGGAAAAAACGAGGATCCATAACTTGCCGTACGGCTACTTGCGGACCTGAAATAGACCAATGACAGCACGCAAAATCAGTCAGCGATATAATAATGCACAGTTCTACTGCTTATTTTTGGAGGTGTAGGGTATGTAAGATGCCATGTGTGTAAATAGAACAATGCGGATGACGCTTAAAGTTTGCTGAAACTGTATATGGGAAAGTATAATTATTATTTTTGTTGTCATTTTTTATGTTGGGTATTTTTGAGTTTTGGGGTCAAGTCTAATTTTGGATCAGTAACGAAGTGTTATGGTCCTTAAAATAATTTGGATCAATGGGAGTTGGGTACTAGGGTTTTTCTTCTACTTGTTTTACGAAGCAAGTTAGCTGCGAAATATTATCTTGCGAAGTTACAGGTACAGATCCAATTTTTCGGATTTTGTGAATAACTGTGAATTCAATGGTTTATCAAATTTATCACAACAGTTGTGAAGAGAACAGGGTTATAGGGTTATTTAAGGGGGTTGACCCTTTACTGTTGCGTATTAATTACAGGCAAAATACATGCAGAGTATCGATCAATATTTCAGTTATTTTGTTTTAAAACATCGGCTACATAGATGAAGTAATTGCCTTCAGGGCGGGACAGGGGCCGCGCGAAGTGGGAGGGGCTTAAGTGCATGTTTTAGCCCTCCTCTTACCTCCACTTTTTCAAAATTGTAAAGAACTAATGAGAAAATCTTTTAGCCATCACTTCAAGTCACTAGTCGGTCCCCACCCCACTCGACCTTCGACGCAACCGTATCGCACGATGACTGCTACTGCAGGACTACAATTTACTGACCCAGTGTTGGACGTTTCTTCAGGTTTCTGTATATTAAATTGGTTTTCCGTGGGTTGTTTAGACAATACTTTCGAGCACTGGTTTACACATTCCTAGATGAAAAATAAAATAAAATGTGCTTTGGAGCTGCTTGGTGACGTGTTGTTTTACGTTTTGACTAATGAGCATACATTTCAAAGTAAATAGAATTCTCATGATGAAAAACTAGCAAGTCACTGTATTCCATTCGAATTTGAATGCTTTTTTGTAGAATCGGAAAAGTTGAAGAATTACAGAGTGTGGATATGGTTGAGTAGCAAAAGCTACCATTGACAACCTTTCGAAACACATTGCATTCCATTTTTCAGCGAGAATGCCGTCTGGCATGCTTGCTAATGAAGAAAATGTAAACAATATAAAGATTTGCCGGCAAAAAAGCAATATAGCCCCATATATCGAACAGAGTAGCCCATTGTAGTAATTTTTAAATCACCTCTTGGGCTGTCATAATTGAGTTCTTACACACACACACACACACACACACACACACACACTCGACAATTCGATTGCGAGGTACCGCAAACAGTTATTTTGGGCGCGTGCCTAATTAAGGAATCTTCGACAAGCTTTGGGCGCCTTTTTGATAAAATTCTATTTTCGGAAGCTTTTTCAAACAGCTGAAATGTATCGATTGTTCCTGCTGGGCGTTGTTCAACAGCGAAAAAGCAAAGGGCGTAGCTATTTTCAGTGCTGGTAAAGCAAGAAATCGATAGCGATCTACCCTTATAAATGAAAAAAGGAAGGTGTTGGGGGTAAGTCATAAAGGAAAATAGGAAATCGTGCATGGCAAATAAAGAAAAATATAATCCTGCCAGGGGAAGTAACTAAGACAAAAATATTTCGTAGAAAAATGGAATAACGCATGCACGTATGTCGAGGCTCGAGAAATCAAGAAAGAACAAACATGCTTCACCAAGAAGTCCTATTCGCCCTGAAGTCACGTTTCTGATGGTGTGCCCCACACTAAAGCAATTGTAGACTTACATGTGCGCGATGATACTGATAGTCGAAGCACTTTAGCAAACTAGCAATACAAGCAGAGAAAACGCTCAGCTGTGCAGTTATACATTTAAATATCGATTACTGACATTGTTTTTTGTTTGGCAACTTTACGGTTGTCCGTACGGGTTTTATCTGAACACCGCAGCGGTTCAATAGCATTCCCGAAGACAATTATTTTTGTTCATGCCCCTCTGCCAAGGAAAATAAACTTTACGCAGGCGCGGATATGTTCTAGCAAGTTTTCCGCATGTTCCAGGCACGGCTCCATTCAAAATCCATCAAAAACTCGGATAACCGTAACAAACATCACAACTTTGCCTTAAAAAACAGCTTCTGTTGATGATAAGAACAGACTTCATTTAGGCGAACAGCCCCAGTTTAGTTTCCATGCATTTAATGCAGATCTTTCCCGGGTAACCTCTAAATATTTTTGTTTGAGCTGGCCTATATCGATCGAAACGAAACACACAATTGACTGAAACAACAATAGAACAATGACACAAACCAACAACCCTAACCTAAAAACAATAGCTGATACCGCGTTTTGTAGCCACTAAAAACACAGCTCCAGAATGGTACTGGTTTTCTATTTCATTCGTAGTTATAAGCCAGCGGGAATCATCCAGGATAGTTCTGATCAGAATCAGTGCCAACACATGCAGTTTTCCGGTTTGCATCACGTACATTAACGAACCTCAAACACTGAGCCAACTTTTGAGAGCACAACAGCCTTGTCTGGGACTTGTCTGGACCGTCTGCACTACTGACAACTGAACTTATTAAGACATATATTTTTCGAAATCAATATTGAGCATAATTTGAGGAGCGTCAGTGTCAGCCTCTGAATACCATATACCATTGGAAATCCTTAGCCAGCCTGTACAGGTGAGATACAAGTTTCGCGAAAATTAGGGTGCGTTCGCTTTTCAGTTGACCATAGTCTCGAATACGGATACGAATATAAACTTTGATCCCTTAATCGAGCCTGTTGTAGTGTGCGTCTTTCAAAAGATGGAAAACAAGCTCATATTTTAAGTTTATTCGAACTCTTAACTTGGTTACAGATCATTTCATTGTTTCCCTGTTGCGCAGAGGGTATTGGGAAATCATTTTACCAAGTACATTGTTTTCAGGTTAATAAATTTTTAGAATCCTGATAGGAAAAAATGTTAATTTTTAATCTCTGTTTTTATCCTCAATAAACAATCGTTGTTACTTTTTATTATTATTTTACTATATTTTTTATAAACGATTCGAATGGTTCTTTTGCTCAGTCCAGGCAACCACAGCAAATATGAACACTATCACACACATGCCAAAATTAATTGACAGTGCGGGCAGCGAGCGTCATGGGGATGTCAGCGGATATCCTACTTTTAAATTCCGAGCTCTCTGAGACAGCTTTTCCTGAATTGAGTCGATTCTTGGCCAACACAGAACAGAAGCCAAAAGACCTTTGTTTTCGACTGCGTCTTTTGTATATTCAGGTTTACTGTTTACAAAATATATCCAAAATAGTTAAGTTTGTGCAAGTATTTTTTTTTTCAAGTAGGAGACTCTTTGTTTGCGTGGCTTCAGGGCTGGAGCTGAGACTTGGAGTCTTTGTTGCCAGGAGCTTACATCCGTTTTGAACCAATGTGTATTTATATTCGTGCGCGAGAAAACTATTTCTGGTTTGTGACTCGTTCTCACGTGTCTTATCCGTTTCGAGTTTTAAAATCTTTTGTTTAAAACCTCAGCGGAAAACATCAATCGATTGAAGAAAAATGTGACCGGGGAACTAAAATGGTTTTTTCAAGAAAACTTATAGCAGCCAACATATTTGTTCGTGAGTTACCGTAAACGATCAAGTTTAAATTTCGGGCCCTCGGAGGGGGGCTTGTTAGAGATGAGGGAGAGGGTCTTACTTAAAACTCGTTGACAGACAAAGACAAAATTACACTATGAAGTCAGCCTCGATCCCAGGGCTTTCTCTAAGAAGAGGAAAAGGGCTGGGATCGAGGTTGCTATGGAGTTTTGAAATGAAAACAACCATGAACTCTGGCGTTATATAACTTGATATTTGGCTCTTGTTATCTTCTTTAAACTCGTTATGTCTACTGCTTTAACGCTCACAGCTTTTTTGTTGCAGGGCCGTAGCAAGCCTTTGAAGACTGGGGGGGCACCGCCAAGAGCCGAAGGTGTGAGCCTTCTAGGGGGGTCCAGGGGGATGCTCCCCCGGGAAATTTTGAAAATCAGTTTGTTTAAAAACGTGTTTCCTGGGTTTTAAAACGCCATTTGAAACAAAATCAGAGTGTCTAAACTAGTAAAATATGACAATTTTTTCTCAAACTTGGAGCAATTTGCTGAGCTTGACACATTTGACACATTTGCTGAGGAAAAAACTGGGGGGGCACGGGCCCCCCCGGCACCAACCCTTGCTACGGCCCTGTGTTGAATGGGGACGGGGGCTTATAAGAGAGGGGGATGTTATTAGAACGGGGTCCTGTTAGAGCGTTTACGGTATATTCAGACCCTAAATTACTATTAACCTCGGGCTCCGAGGTTTTAACTCTAAGAGGTTCGAAACACTGAACTAAAAACATGTTTTTTCAAACGGCAACATAATTATTATGTATAACTATCAGAGACCAACTATAATTTGGTTTGAAATTTAGCTGATTAAGGCCAGTTCGCACCGGTCAAAAGTGCGATACGCGTACAGACTTTGAGTTCCTTAGATCTCGTCGCAATCTCAGATCGTCTGGGCTCTGCTGAATCAGAATAATCGGCTACATTTCCAAGTTAATCGATATTGCGTTGTCTAGTAAATTTAATCTGACTTGGTAAGTAAGGAGGTGCTATTGTAGAATGAAAGAAAACAATCACCAGTTCAAAACAAAAAGGTATAAACAGTGAGTTAATAACTAACAAATATAAATAATAATAAGAAATTTTTTTCTTTTGTTATCAATTATTAATTCATTCAATATTTACTTGTTTGTCAAGTAGCAGGTATTGTATCCGTGGCATTGGTGCGGAATGGTGACAAATATCACACGGGGTCGGCAAAATACTATATCAAATATCACATGACCCTACCAAAATAATCACGCCAAATGAAAAGAGATGAATTAGAGATCGTTTTATTTAGGGGGAAGTGGTCTAACTGACCTTCTTTTTTCATTTTTTTTTTTCAAATTTCGGGAAGTTTTGTATCTATGGCCAGGTTACCTTGCATATATTTGTTGCGCGCGCCTTCCCTTCCACGTGATTTTTCTGCGAATTGTGATTGGCTCATCGAATCGACCGATCTGAAAGTATACAAGTCCAACAAAACAACCACAGATGAACTAATTCGAAGGAAAGTCGATGGTGTATATGTATGGATGTGTTGCGGCTTTTTATTTTGAATATATCGTGGTGCAATACTTCAAAAGCAGCTGCGAGACAGTGGGTTGCGAGTAGTAAATGCTCATTGTCAAGTGGTTTTATTGGCGCTGGAGTTTTGCCACTGGATCGAGAAGGGCAAGTTTACCTGGGAACTGTTTTGAGCTAAGACACATAGTGACTTGCAATATTTACTTTTCTCTTGTTCTTTGCTTGGGAAAGAAAAGTGAAATTTTGAGGGGAAATTTTGCAGATATTAAATCCAGAGGAACGCTGTTGAGTTTGAGATGCAAATTTGAGGATACAAGGAAACGCAAGATATAAAAGAGATTGCCATTCATTCAAGGGGTTGGATTGTTTGTCTTAATTCCGCCGAGGAGCAAACGGCCTGTCAGTTTAGTTCAAAAGCGAAACACATCTCTTTGCTTGTTGCAAGGGTTCTTTTCTCCGTTTCAGTAATACAAGAAAACAACGTTATCTTACTAACGTCTGATTCGATTCTTTACGGCACTTCCCTTTTGGAAACCTCTATTATTTGGAGTTTCTTTTGATATTGTCTTCAATATGACGCTCAGCAACTGCTCCGGTGAAACCTCGAATGGGTCTTGAGTTTTGGAGAAAGAAAACTGAAGAGAACAGCTTGCACGAAGTACTGTCAAAGGGCCTGTCGACAAGAACGGGTAAAGGTTATCAACAGTTTTACCTCAAATTGTACGCTTGGCAAGGCCTGGTTTATTATTTTAATTCATGACTTCTTCATTCGGGAGAAAGGCATTTTGCAAACGACATTATAAAAAGAAGTGAACTCAGTACATATGAGCCACAAGGAAAGCGTTAAAGTTCCAAAGCAGCATAGTTTGGAAGCCGGACTTGGTCAGGCAATACGGGCAACTCTTATATGCACGTCTGAAGGAAGTATTCCAGTGACACCACAGGTAGGGATTATTTTAGAAAATAAATATATAAAAGAATAATTTATTTCTAAGGTTCAGTGGTACGGTATTATTGTCATGTTTTCCACAAAAACAATGATAGTTTTTTCGTGATCAAATTTAATTGAGTGAAACAAGATGAGTGAAAATACAAAAATTATAAAATTTTAGGTAGCATGGAAGAAGAATGTCATGAAACTTGTTCAAGCCACATTTGGGCGGTGTGCACACCCAAAATAGGATTAACCAAATAATATTGAGAGTGATGTAATGTAAGAAGAGTTTTGTAATACAGTATTTTATACATTTTTATGGTGGCTTCTGTAGTTGTGGTACACCCAAAGAAGATTTTTTTTCTGCTTGTAGAAAGCTTCTAGTCACCCCACAGGGCTTCTTGTGATATAGAATTACAGTACAAATTAGATGATACAAGGCAGGCAGAGAATGAAAGAATGGCCTGAGAAAATGAAAGCATGCTGAAATGTTTGGTCATGCATGTGTAAATTTTAAGTTAATCATTCCCAGAACATACCTGGCAATTTTTTGCGTGCTTTTTGCATGATGCAAGTGTGCATCTTTAACTCAATAGATGCACACCTGTGGGCCTATTAAATTGCAACACATGAAAGTAAACAAAAAAATGCTTTCAAAGGGAACATGAAGTATTGATTGAAGGGGGCAAACCAGAACTGGAAGGAGATCACTGAACTTCAATTTAGATATGGATTATCTTGTCCAAAACAATCCAGTTGGTAAACAGCAGTTTGTAGCCCTGGGCCCGGTTGTACCAAGAGTAGATAACTTTATCCAGCGGATAAATCCCTATCCAGTGGATAAAATTTGCTCATAATCCAATCAAAATCAAGAATGCTCCAATTTTATTCGCTGGATAGGGATTTATCCACTGGATATAGTTACCCACTCTTCGTACAACCGGGCCCTGATTGACAAAGGAATGGATGAAGATTTGCAAAACTGAAATGCTGGGGAAAAAAAAACAAAAAAAGTGGCAATGTTCTAAAAGAAATGTTCCATACTTGAGCTGTGTGTCTGTTGAGTTATGGATGCACTTGGGAAGTTGGGAGAGCACTCGAGAAGCTGGAGAAGCACTCAAATTTGCCTTGTGCCACTTAAATGCTTCTCTGTTGCTCTCCCAACTTCTGCATGCATCTATAACTTGCTAGGCCCATGCTAAGCACGGACCATTTCTCAATTAAACATCATTCAGTTTCAAAGATGGAAGGACTAAGAAACTTTGAATTGGTCACAAGTTTCAGGACTTTCTTCGACCACTTGTCTTTGTTTGCTCTTAGGCCATAGGGACTCACCTTTCAATGAACAGTTGCTGGTGCATTATTCATTTTTAAGTAGGGGGTGCTTGACAGAAAAAGTGGAACAATACCCTAGAAATTTTTATAGTCTGTATACATGTACTACCCTAAAAAATACCAAATCTTAGAGCACCATATACTTGGTGTTCATGTGACATCAGAGCTGCCATAGTTGTGCCCTTTTACAATCGTATGGAGTTGTAATAAATTGCCATCATGGTTTCTTCTGTTAAGGACATCAACATGGCCACTATGCCCTTTATCATTTGAATCCCCAGGGTTTAAGTGAAAACCAGCAATTGCCCCTAAACTAGAGAAAACAAATTATTATCATTACACATTTTTCATCTTTTTCAGGACAACCAAACTTTTCTTCTTTTTGAATCTTACAGGGATCATGTTAATGTAAAAATTATGCATTGTTATGCAAAGTGTTTCTCAAAAAATGCATTTTGTACCGTAATTTGGAATGCATCCCCTGTATGCAAATTTAATTCAGTTTAAAGCTCCATCTTTCTTATGGGACCCCTGAACAAACCTTTTGGGCCCAAAATAAGCAGGATCAATTAAGGAGTCCCAGGTCTGGCAGCAAAACTTTCTAGCACAATCCCTGGCTTAGCAATGAATGTTTATTATTTTAGAGGTCTTTTACCCCTAAAACACCCAATTTAGGAAATTGCAGCTTTTTCCTAAGCATCCCTCTAAAAAATGCCATAATTGATTTTAATTGCAAATTTCAAATGTAAGAATGCGATAAGCTTCCCATCCTTACATGTAAACTATTAGGAGCATTAGAATATTTTTAGAACATTGGTCCTGACCAAAAGTTAAATTTTAAAACTTACTGGAACAGAATGATATTAGTTTGAACTTGCTCTCAGTTACATATACTGTAGATGCTGCTAGTAATTTGGCATTTTACACAAAATAAATAATAATAATTATTTAGCTGATAAATATTAAATAAATGATTCAGAAAAAGTTTGAAATTCAAAAATCCAACTATTAAAAGAGTTGGTAAATTGAAGGCTCATCATGCCATCTGCAGACCATATGATTTATTTTTCACATATATCCATTATATGAAACAATAAAACACTTAGAACTCCCATATTTGCTTTCCAAGAAAAGCAGACAAAGTTTCAGATTTTAAAAAAATAAATCTTTTTTTTTCACACCAAATAAATGTTGAATAAATATTATAAAATGTTGTTTTTTCTGCCTTGTAATCCAGAACACAATCTCTGAAATTATCAGCTGCAAACAGGTTTGACATTTCTTAAGAGTTGTTGTGGTTGCTTTGAATAATTTTACCAGATGGGAGTGTTTGACTTGCAAGAATGTTGCAGACAGTTTATCAAGTTCTACATGTAATTCATTATTTCTAAAGCCAATCCCGTTATATTTGGAATTTATTTGATATATAAGCAGCACTACATGTCTTTGTTCCAAGTTTTTTGGTGGCAAGTTGTTTTGAATTTGTGAGTTATCTGTAAACTTGTTTTGGAATATCTTCTGCGAATGTCCAATATCTGTGTATCAAGCTTGACTTGTGTTTCAACTTATAGCTCTTTCAGTTTCTGAAGTAAACAATCTGATTTTGGTGTGTTGCATTGATTCAGTGATTGGTTGCCTATGATCTACATGTTACTTGCACAATATCTACGCCAATACTTTTCCTTGGGATTTTAGCTAAATATAAAAAAACATACTTTCAACCCGTCCATCACCTCCTACAGTTGATGTTGTTATCTTCCAGCTGGTGTCTGCTTATCAGACACCTGCAAGTTAAATTGATGAATCAGATATGCTTAATAACTTGCCCTTTTTACCCATTACCCAGCAAATTTTCAAAAGCCCCCCAAAGAGAATGTCTGGTCACACTTGTTTTGATGAATCTATTTTTCAAACTGCTATATTTGCCAAAATATAGTATACCCCAATTTAATTGCAGCATGAAGACTTTTTGGCTTACACTGATTTGATATGTGTTCAAACTACTTTGTAGATTTCCATGAATCAATGCAGGCTGATTAACAGGAATTTTAATTGGTCTCATCCAGTGTTCTAGCCAAACCTTTTAAACCAAGTGGGCCACTTGGCTCAGGTTGAAAAAAAAATAAAGCTGCTTGACTAAAAAACCTACCACTTGGCTTAGAAATAAAAATGCTTTGGGAAGAATTTGTGAGGTTGCAAATATTCACTGGTCAACTCATCTGATTTCAGGAAAGCGCTACTGAAAACAGTTCAGTTTTACTTTAAAACAAAATTTCCTGTAAATTTTTACCTTTGAATACTTTTTTCTGCATTTTGAAATTTGGTGGTGATTATTTGTCATTAGTCTGTGGCCATCATTCCTAGGTTCAGTTGGATTTGGTAGCAGCCACCTCTCAGTAAAATCCTGGGGATTTTATTAACCTTATAACCTTATATATTTTGTTAACTCAAGTCTTTCACTTGCAAAAGTGCCATTTGATGACTTGCTAAATTCTCCTTGTCTCCATGTTATACTTTTTTTTTATTAAAAAGTAGGCTGAGTTGTAAGAGAGTTTTGAGTGAATGACCAATTTTTACATTCTAGTGTAACGAGAATATAGATGTTGATAAACACAGTAAGGTGAAAGAGTACAGTGTAAGAGAACATAATTTATATCTTCTTACAATATAGAAAGGCAAGTTATTTTGTTATGAGAGTTAGGGCCTAAACAGACACACAGTAAACTGTCTAAGATGAATGATATATTTTTCCCAACTTGTTTAATAATATGAGAAAACATGGTGACGGTTAGGAGAACTCAGCTACTCATAATAAGAAGTTATTTGTGTTTTTTGTTGAAGGTTCAAGACACTCTGAAGGTGAGTGAGACACCAGAGTCCAAGATGGCAAAAATGAAGAAAAAGATTAGTTCACCACTTGTGAAGAGGAAATCCAATGGTAGGTAATAACTATTCATTCAGGGGGTCCAGAGTATGTGATTTACCACCGGGCTTTATACCAGCATTTTTGATATGGTGGCCAATGGAATTATTAAATATTCTAGACAAATCTTGTTCTCCACCAGTCAAGGTAAATATATCATTCTGATATTTTTACTAAAACACAAATCCAGTTCCAGCTATGAGCAAACTTCTTTTCTGCAGTTCTTTAGACTGGAGTTTTGTGCACTATTAGTTGTCTGTGAATGGACTCTTGGTATTTAAGTTGTGTTATGACCTAAAAAGTTATTAAATTTTGTCTGATTATTTTGAAAAAAGAAAAGATGCATTACCATAAACGTTTTAAATGTGTATTATTATTGGAAAGTCAGTAAATTTTCTGTCAGTTCCCCTCAAGTTTTGCCAATCCACAGTTGAAGTGTGAAGGTCTTGATGTTTACTCTGATGTAACCAAAAAAAATTGTAGTAACAGTTCTGCAATACTTAAGCAGTTGTCAGTTTAGTGTATAGGTTTGATAGAAATTCTTAAAAAATTCATGATTTACAGGATGCAGGACTGAGATCTGTAATTATAACTGGTATGCAAAACCAAAGTATCCTTGATTGTTAAAAGTTTTACAGTACATCAATAGCACCACAATTATCATCTTTCTTCTAGTTCCAGCACCGAGTAACCCCAACAAGGTCTTTGGTGTGCGTCTAGAGGAAGTACTTAAAAGCAAAGACCCTGACAATCACCATGTGCCTTATGTTGTGTCCAAAATTGTAGAATACATCACTAAGAATGGTAGGGAAATTATGATTATACCAAACTTGTTGCTTATATACATGTCAACAAGGGTTTTGTTTATTTTTAAATAAGATGGTGTATGTGCCAGAGTAATTTGGCAAAATATGATGCTTCCGGTGAAATTATTTTTGTCGGATTTGAAAGTAGGTGGGTACTGACCCCTGTGTTGTGGGTAAGTAGTATTGGTACTGGGGCCTGAGGCCCACCTTCTAATGGCACTAGGGTCATGTCATGTCAAATCAACCAATGGCCTACATTCTTCGGTAATGAATTTTATTTATTTTGCTAGTAGATGTTCCTCTTACATACAAATGAATTACGTAAAAACTACTGACATTTATTGCAATGGAATCGATTGTAGTTTTTGTAATATATAATTAATATGTAGTTTTTAAAATTTCTTTTTCTTTACATATGCTTTGTAACATGGTAATGAAAATTGAAACAGACTGAGATGATTTGGTTATGTTTTGTAGGAATTCATCTTGAGGGGATATTTAGAGTGAGTGGAAATCGTCGTGTGGTTGAAAACCTAAAGACTGCTTTTGATAAAGGTAAGAGATTGTTATTGTACAGTGGACCCCTAAAATGCCTGATATATCGAACAAATTTTTCAAGCCAACAAATTACTAAAACTGAATAATATAGTACTAAAAATATGTGTGACTCAAATTTCTTAAGTAATGAAACCTTAATGTGGCAAAACCATATTTAGTGAATGTAATTTTATTGTTCAACTGGTCTACGCAGAAGGAGTCCCACATAAATTATTATTATAATTATTACTGTTATTATTATTTTTATTATTGTTATTAACAGTATCTTTTTTCAATTTTAACATGTGTTTAAACACGAGCTAATACAGTCATGTAAAGTAAAAAGGTAACAGTAAATATCACTAAATTTATATTTTAAAAAAACTGTATTGTGGTGTGTATTTTGAAAATGTTTTGCAGATGGAGATGCAAATTTGGAAGAGTCTGGAGATATTATGGCAGTTGCTGAACTTCTCAAGTTATATTTGGTAAGTTTATGTCAGTCATGTATTTTACTTTGCAACCATTGATCTGCTACCTTGAAAACTCTGGTTCCTCTCAAGAGTGTTTTCTTCCTCTTCTCATTTTTTTCCTTGTAAATTAAAACAAAGTTAACATAATAATATTTATTGTGTATTTCAGAGGGAGCTTCCAGAACCTTGTATACCACAGCTTCTTACTCCAGAATTTATTAAAATCCATAAAGGTTGGTTTCTCAGTGGGGATCAGATTTATGTGTTGTGCCATTTATACTTAATTAAGACAAATTTGTATGAAACTTAGTTCACAGTGTTTTATTTTCCTTTATACATGTAGAGCCCATTACTTTGTTTCAATGAATAGATATCACCAAATGTCATTCTGTCAGGTCTCATTCTTTTCTTGACAATTTGAACATAGCTTGCATAACAGTAGAACTTGATACAGTTCCAAAATGTGTTAATACTGGGAAATACAAGTATATGCCTAAGTACCCACCGAGTGGCACGTAAAGCAGTCTGTGGTTAAATTCCAAGTTATAAGCCCAATAAAATAATTACAAGAACAAAGTAGTTGACATTCTACATAAAGGTTGAATTCTCCCAAAAGCTGTTTTTTATAATAAATTTACTAGTGAACAGGGAACTGATTTATTAGTAAGTGGTAATTGAGAATTTGGTCAACAAAAACAGTGCATTACATTAGTGTCTTCAGTTGTAGACCAACTGAAACTCCACACAAGCACATTAAATATACCCAGGACTTGCAGCATGTACTGTATATGTCTCGGATCCTGTAACACCAACCTATTTACACTTAATTTATTAGCTTATGGAGAGGATAACAGCTGTCGACAAGAACTGAAGATGCTGCTTGAGAAGCTACCAGATGCACACTACTATCTTACCAAGTACCTCTGCAAGTTTCTTGTCAGTGTGTCGGAGAAAGAAGGTGGTTGTCTAGGATGATCACTTGCCAAAAATTCTCTTTGTTTTACTATCTAGAATAGTACAGGGTTCATATGCCACCTGAAAACCCTCAGTTCAAGGAATTTTATCTGAAGGCCTAGAAATTATTTTTTGAAAAATGTGATTTTTCTGAAATCTTGGAAAAATCCTTGTATGTAGGATGTTATTTGGAGATGTTTTCTTTGTTTCACTCAGAGATCTTCAGCTGGCAAAAGTATATTAATATGTGCTTTTGGTGGCGTCTTAGCATTGATTTGTAGATGTATTTTATTTACATTTATTTTTTATTGTCTGCGGTTTTGAAGAGTCCTGATCTGCACAAGCCTTAACATTCCTCAAAAAGTCTCATCTAAAGACAAAGCATGACCCTTAAAAAAATTTGACCCTGGCTCATAAAGGGAATCCCTAACTCAGGGATGGAAATAGTGACTTACAGAGGAAAGCCCTGGTGAAGAGAAGAAAATTCCAACTTGGAGCAGAAAACTTTGACCCAGTGGGGAAAACCTGATCCAGAACTTTGGGAAAACCCCAACCCAGTGGGAAAAACCCTGATCCCTGATCTGGTGGGGAAAACCCTGAACCAGTTAGGAAAACTTGACCCAGTGGGGAAGCTCTTAACCAGTGGGGAAAATCCTGATCCATTGGGGAAAACCCAGACCCAGTAGGGAAAACCCTGCCCAAGTGGGGAAAACCCTGACTCAGTTGGAAAAACCCAGACCCAGTAGGGGAAAACCGTGACCAAGCAGTGTTTTTCTTAAGGCCGGTACACCGGTACATTGTACCGATGTTCCCCCGTAGTTGTACCACCTTCCCCCAGCAATGGCGTCTGGCAAGTTTTTAAAGTCACCAGATGCACAAAATTGCATCATTTTGCAGGATTCTAAATTTCAAAAATGTTCTTGGGGATGCCCCCAGACCCCCCTAGAAGCTTGCACATTCGGCGCTTGATGTCTTTCAGCCCAGGTGTACCTGCTTTCCCAGTTAGTGTAACCCATTTTCCAAGCCTTAAGAAAAACACTGCCAAGTGGGGAAAATCCTGACTCAGTTGGGAAAACCCAGACCCAGTAGGGGAAAACCGTGACCAAGTGGGGAAAATCCTGACTCAGTTGGGAAAACCCAGACCCAGTAGGGGAAAACCGTGACCAAGTGGGCAAAATCCTGACTCAGTTGGGAAAACCCAGACCCAGTAGGGGAAACCGTGACCAAGTGGGGAAAATCCTGACTCAGTTGGGAAAACCCCATACCCAGTAGGGGAAAACCGTGACCCAGTAGGAAAACTTAGACCCAGTAGGGAAAACCCTTACCCATTTGGGAAAACACTACAAGACTGCGACTGAAGAGTGTAATTTGATTTATATAATTAATAATAATGATAATGATAATGATAGTAATAATAATTATTATGATAATTGATATTATTATATTTGCTATTATTTTTATCATTACTATTGCTATTGTTATTATTATCGTTGTTGTGAAAAGGAAAAAAAACTCTGTATACGGTAAACATCCAGAAAAGCTTTCGACTATGCTAGAGGCTTATTCACTCTGTAATCAGAAATCAATTCATGTGAAATTTAACAGAATTATGCTGTCCCAGTAATGTTGAAGCTGGAAACTGTCCCCATTGTATTCAGGGGGGGGGGGGCGTGCACCAAATATAAAGAACTTCAAAGGCCCCTTTTGAAGACTGGTGTTTATTTATCTGTCCAAAATCTTTGCTTGATTGACAAAACAGTATGTGACAAAAAAATGTCCCGTAATTTTGAATGGGCAGAACTCATAAAATTGTGTTCCTGGAAGCTGGTTTTCAATAACCCTTCTGTTTCTGCAATGTATGTTTTGTTACACAGCCGGCCTGCTTCAACACCAGGACATTTGATCTTGTAAACAATACCACAAATGTCCTAGGAAACTAGAATCATTTGTGATCTTTTGGCTTAGTCAGCATTTTAATTTTTATCACTATCATCATCATCACCTTCTTGCAGATAACAAGATGAGCTCTATGGCATTAGCAATAGTGTTTGGACCAAACGTATTCAGGTAAATCTGCAGCTGAGCTTTGGTTTAGAAACATAGTTATATAATTAAAAAAGTTCTGAGATCTGTGCTTTTAATATTTTAGCTGATTTGTTTGCTTATCAATTTATGCTCCTTTATGTATATTGCAAATTTAGTCCAACACATTTATGTCTATACAAAGAACTAATCTGACCCAACCAGACCCTGTGACTTTTATGAAGGTTTTAAGAGTATTTGCTAGTTCTTGGCACAGACGGTTACTCTCATATTTTTTCTTCCTTTTTCTTCACTTACCTGTACTGTCAACTGGTATAGTTGTTTGTTTCCCTGGGCATTTCTGCAGCTGTTGTGCCCTCTTCATGCAGGTCATGAAGAGGATGCTACAGCTACCAAATTGACTCAACTATACTGACATACAGGTATGTGAAGAAAAAACATTTTTAAGAATAGTCATGTTTAAAACTTACAATTAAATCTGGTATTGAACTTCAAAATTTGTTTAGTAAGCATATTTTCTTAGAAGATAACTAATCTATTAAATTTTTTATACACTTTTAGCTATTGGGTCTTTTTATAAATTATTGAAAAAATTATACTGAATAATGACAATTATCAATTTTATGTTCACTTGACATTTTCTGTTTATTTTATCAGATGTTCTGATGGTTTAGAAGGATTAAAGGAACAGGGTCATACAAATGCCATTGTGTGCAAGTTTCTGCAGGAGTACGATTATCTTTTTAAGGCAAGATGAAAGTTGTACCACTATAACATGTACAGGAGTTAACATCCATGTGAAATTAATGCTAATGAAATTGGCATAGTTTTAACACTGAGATACCAAAATAGTTAATTGTTTTTAGTTGAGAATATTTATACTGCAAGGTTGAATATAAAATTTTCAAATTTATTAAGGAATCAAAAAGAAAAAATAATTATTGATTTCATCATTTGGAATTCTGAAAATTTGTGGTCTTGCAATGTATTAATATCAGTAAGCACTGACAAACATGAAGTTGATTGGTTTGACCAAACACTCAGTATTCCTATGTGAGGATGTTGTGGCAAAGGTAGGCCATGTAATAGGAACCTCCTAGGCTTACAATCCGAGTAAAAATCGGCAGTTTTATTTAAACCTTTTATGGTACTCCAAGAAGTGCCAAATAATGAGCTATAAGTAACTAAGATAGATTAAGAAAACATTATATGTACAGTGTATTTCATCTACTGTACTTAAGATTCATTTTCTTATCACCAATCAATTTACTTTATATTGATACTGTTAGGAGAAGATAGATATTGATAAACTTAGTGACCACTGGAGAGAAAGGGTAAATAGAATAATGTCTCGGGTTCTTTATTGATTTAGCTGAATTTTGTACTTATTCTTGATAGGATGATGAAGGGGTTTCTCCATATGCTTCAACAGCTCTGTTTATTGAAGAAGCTGGGTGAGTAGGCTAGACATTTTCAGTTGTAAGATAATTTATAGGTTACAATTAATATTAAGTTTTCTCTGAATTTCTCTTCAGTCAGCATTTTTCCACAAATTCAGGTGCTGAACTAATTTGAGCAGTTTTAAAAAGTTTTGTGAGTTTAAAAATTAAAATAATACAATCTTCAGGTTGCATTTTCATCTTAGGAATTCCTGGGGTATACTACTGGAATTTTATACTTACTCACTGTAGGTACTCCTGGAAAATTGCTAAAAAGCTTAAAAATACTCCTGGAAAGTTTTTGTATTTTTGAGATGTGAAGGTTTGCAATCCCTTTTAAATGATTTTGATTGTGTACAATAATCATGTAATTTTGCTAATAAGTAGGTTGTACAGTAGTGATGAACTCCTTGACCGTGATTATGTATAAGAAAGAGTACTAGGGCCATTGCATACCAATGTTAAATATGAACGGACCAACTTGATTAATTATTTAGAAGCTTTTAATTAGCTAAAGCTATGTGTTAATAGTTTCTTTGTATGTTTCATTTTAGAAAGAACAGTTCATTTTCATTATCAGAAAAAGGAAAACAAGTACAACTTAAGGTAACCAAAGGTTTTACTGATAATAATAGTTTTATGTACACCCCAAAATATTATCTTGGAGAAAAGCTACACCCTGGAACTACATCAACAATTGCCACACCATATACAAGCCAGAATGTATGCTAGCCAGATCTTCCACCCTTCCAACTTATGATAGTTGAGTTAAATATTCTCTTTGAGGAACACTGCAACTTAAGATCAGTTAAATAACTGCTGTTCAATATGTTATTGAAATAAATTAGGTCATGTTACAAATCGAAAAATGGAGAAAATAGATAAATATTATATACTAATTTATTATAAATTAAATAATTTTAATAATAGTTTAGTTACAATCAAAGTTGCAGTAACTGTTGTTGAAGATGACTTTGATTGTTTGGACAATAGGTAGTGCTATACCTTGATGTGATTGGTTCATCATTTTGGTTCAATCTAACTAATTTATTGCAAGTTGGCTGTTTTACAAATCCCTCAATACATGTCTTTTGCAGTCAGTTATGAACAATTTTCTGTTTGTACATCATTAATTTTAGCAAGTACTTGCAAGTTCTTTTTTCATCTAAAAACTTCATACAATTTTTTGGAACTTGAACAAAATAGAGTAAAAATTATTCTTCCTGTTCAAATTAAAGTGCGCATGTATTTGTGATTCAAGGGAACAATTTATTATTATATTTATATGCAATAAAAATGGGGGTTCACTGTCACTGCTTTTTCTGCAAAATGCAGTCAACTGCCAGCTGGTGTATTGATTACCCTGCCAGGTTGCCATGGAAGCAAAATTTCCAGTGGGAGTAAAGGGTTGATAAGCTGAAAATTTTTTGCAATTTAACACCAATCCATCATGATTTACGAGAGAGCCTTTTATAAAGTTCAGTGGCACAGCAAAATGAAAAACAGTTGGGAGCCACCTTGAGGCAAAGCTGACATCTACATTGTAATCATTTTGGCTGCTCAAGCTGTTAAACAGCATATCATGTCAGATGAAAGCTGCATGATAAGGCATCACGCTTACTTTACTGACTACAATTCGTACTGGTTTGGGGTTTTTAAAACTTCCCAGCTAATGGTCATCTACTGCTAGACACTAAGTCTAGATTAGTTTTATTTAAATGGCAGCATTTGGTTAATTAAAATTACAATAGCCATAGAAGTGGAGCAGTGTATACATTGTACTGAGTGACTGCATTTGTAAACAGAGTACAAAGTGCTCACTCAGACACAAAGTCTGTGTAAAGTCTGCCTGAATGAAAGATGTTTATCAAATGTTAATATTATTAAGTAAACATGTTAACTTCCTTACTAGTTGCAATTTGTCTGTTTTTTAGAAAATGTGATCTGATTGTTTTGCTGTGAAAAGACCCAAATTGACACCTTGATGGTTATGGTTTTGAGATTCATTTGTTAAAGATTGTGGTAAAGAGTGGAAATTGTAAATACCAGTAAATCAGTTTTTGAGAAAATGGATTAAGTATAATTATTATTTTTTACTAGTTTAAGCTATCTAGTACAAAATAGTGTGTTACCATAAGTTATTATATATGATTGTTATTAAGTTTTTCTTAATCTAACTTCTAAAATTTGATGTAAATTTTATCAAATAATTTTTTAACTTTAGTTGTCACAGTTATGCTACATTATCAATCCTGAAAAAAGCTATAAAAAATTACGTATTAAATAAAAGGTTTAAAATTTTTTGTTATGAGTTCATGATCTTTTGTTTAATTTTTGTGAAGCAAAATCTAGTGCAAAACCAACTAACCTTAAGTTTGTCATTCTTGTTTTTTTCTTAAGTTTTGATGAAAACAAAATCTAGTGCAAAACCAACTAACCTTAAGTTTGTCATTCTTGTTTTTTCTTGAGTTTTCATGAAGTAACCATCATGTTAGTTCCAAGCCATTATAAATTAAACTGATTCAGAAAAGCAATGCATTTTGATAATTAACTTATTAGAATTGACACCTGTTTTATTGTTTTAGTTTTCACACATGCCTTCCTGCTGTGCAGCTTTTGTAGCGCCTGTTATTTGCATAGTTTCCAGCCTTGAAGGGAATGAGACTAGACTGCATTCATTCTGTAGAAGTGATGGTTTCTCTGCAAACAATTTTAATTAGTTTTTTCAAACTATTTGAACCAGTTTCAAGACAATCATTTTTTATAATTTTAATGACCACTGTTATGTCTGTTAAATATGACAAGTGTTTGATGAAGTGTGTAAGACACTAATCTTATATTTGGGGGTTCGGAAGAGCTTGGTCAAGATTTACACTACAGGCACTGCCTAGTGTTTATGCTAGAAGTACTTTGCAGTTGTCTGATATGTTATGAATCATAATTTGAACATTCATGGAAAGCTGGAGGGATTAATGCCTGTATTAACAAAGTTGTGCTGATGATAAAACATGCTTCAGCCAAATCCATCAATTTCCGTTGAGGTGAGAAGCAATGTGAGATTTATCTGATTTATTATTTTTGTGGCAAGACAGTGTTAAGTCAGTACTTTAGAATATTATTAAAGTAAGGTAACAATTATTTTAATTACTTAGTATCAGAAATTGCAAAATGTTGAAAACTGATATAATTGTCTGAAATCAGAGATTGAAGCAATATTACAGTTTTTTTAAATTTATTTTCTTTGTTCTTTTCAAGTTCTTGAGTTCAAGGAGTCAGAAAATAGCCATGACTATTAATTAAGTACTCATGTTTAAAAGTGTTAAGATATATCTAACTTATATAGTTTGAAACTAACCCATTGCTAGCACACTCGTTTTTTTAACCTAATTTATTATAGAAGTTATTCATTGTTACATGGTGGCAAGTTTAAAAACTCCTTTAAGGTGGCTGAACACAGTTTTGACAATTTCTGTGTAGCATTCATTCACTGGGACAATAAATTATGTCAAAATGCTATAAACCCAAAATTTGGCAAGAGAAAAATTCAGTCATAGAAGTTTAGATTTTTTGTACGTGCATAAAGATTTTGATTGTTTCCATGGCAGTGCAGAAATTGCAGAACAACTCTAAAATATAAATTATAACTTTTTCTAAGTTTGGTTAAAATTTGTTCATTAGAAATTGATTATGTTTTGCATAATTTTAAAGGAGATGATGGCTCAGTCATAATGAGCAAAAAAATTAAAAATATGACAGGGGATCATCAAATGAATGAAACTCAGAATCCAATGAACCATATCTTTGTAAATCAATTAATGGTGTTATGGAAACATCACAATCTCACTGACATACTGTGCAAATTAAAATAAAAATCTGATGAGTATGTTTTTTTCCGAAAATAGAAAACAGCACATAACTAGGTTGTATTAGGTTGTGAGTGATAGTGGATTATTATTATTTTGAATCATGAAACAAGAAAACCAATGTAAGGAAAGTAAGATACATTTTAGATTGACTATGAAAAAGTCTAAATTTTCAAAATTAAAAAGTCGGAATATTTTGGGTATATTCTTTGATTGCCTCCTTTTAAAGTAAGACTACTACGTAATTGTATTTTATTGCTGTTGTCAACTTGTACTTGTTAATTACTTAAAGCACATTCTAACAACAGTTTTACAAAGAAACTTGTTGACTTTATATACTTTAAAAGAGCACTGACATTAAACACATTAATGTGCTTCAGCTAGAGTAACAAAAGAGTGCTCTTGTATAATTTATTTACTTATTTATTTGTTTATTTGTTTATGTTTTTATTGTGGTTGTTAAGGAGGCCACCTTTAAACCAGGCATTCATCCAAAACAAAACAAATGACAACAAAGTGAAATGGAATTCATTAATTAGAAAATAAAACAAAATAGACTTTAGTATGAATTGATTAAAAAACGTTAAATAAATGTTAATAAAATTATAAGCAGTCAAGCTACAGGTCCAGATTTCAATTTATTATGTTCAGTTTTTTGTCAAGCATGAGTGAACATTTCCACGACACCCAGCCTAAGTCAATTATGCATGATTTTCTAGAATTTTGAAGCTCTTGAACTTGAAATTTAAAATTTTGGAACCAGACTAGTATGCTATGTTTCTGAACAGCTGCTTCTATAAACATTGTTGTGGCTACTCACGGCGGTCTCTTTTTTGTCTCATTCTTTGTGGCGATATGAGAGCTACACTCACAGGGTAAAGGCCAAAAAAAATTTAAAACATAATGTGTTTTTAGTTTTGTTAACTGATATTAAACACTGTCTAGAGACAAACACACTGACATAATTAAATTTTGACCATTTAAACCAAAAAATTTTGATCAGATCATACAGCTGCAGTCAGGTAATGTATGACCGTTAAGTTCTTGCCTGCTCTAGTGATGGAAGCAGAAACAGAATATGATTGAGTATTCTGTTGATCCAATGTAAGTTCAGAAACAGTGATAGAAGCACAAATGGAAGCCTGACCAAACCCCAGAAGGTTTCCTCTTCCTTCTGTCTCAGGTTTCTGCTTCAGTACTTCTGTCCCTGTAAGTCAAACAGCAGGAGCAGAAACAGAAGTGGACAGTTTGAGCCAATCACAGTGGCCATTTTGAAAGTGATCATAACAAGACAACAGCATGCAAGCAAAGCTTTTGCCCTGCAAATTTGAATTCCTTTTCTAGATCTACTACCATCATTTTGGCTTAAACTAGATTGTAGCATTCTTAATAAATTACCCTTGTGCAGTTGCTTCCACTTCTGCTTCCATTTTAGCAAGGATTTTTATTTTTTAACAAATGAATTATTTTCATTTAGTTTGTGAGTGTTATAATTATGTTGACTTGAACATTTTAATGTAATACATGATGGAACACTTTGGTTCATACTTAAATATCTTCTTATGCAAGGTAATCCAAGACAGCTCAACAAGTGAGGAAGATGCTCCATTACAGGTCGCGACAGGTACCAGTGCAGAGAACCTTCATAAGCCGCCTATGGAAACTATTTATGCCGCAGTTGAGAAACCAAAGCCAAAGCCAAAACCTCGCTTGCTGCTTCCTGTAACTGTGAGGTTAGTCACTTTAAGGGTTTATAAGCCATTTCGATTTTCCAAGGTTTGGGGTGTTATGGTCTGAAAATCATTAAAACAGTGTTTTTTTGTGAGATTCTAGAAAAAAAAGATTTAAAGAATATGAATTGGCTGTTTGTTAAAAGTTTTTTTGTTTGGCGCAAAGTTAATCAATGTGCTACTGTACAGTGTATTTTGTTTTGATCAATGAGTTGATTAATTTTCTCACTCTCTATAGTGTGCTGTACTTGTACTGTACACATAGTCGATGACCCATTAATTAAAACAATAATGCAGCAACTGACAATTGTTTTGTTAACATAAAGTAGAATGACATAACCATAATGTATAGTAGTGCCAAAAAACATCTAAACAAAAAATTCGTGATGTATCATGTGGTTCCCATTCAGTTTTCCAAATTGGCCAAATCCTTGAAAGAAACGAGTTTTGTAAAACGAATGTCTTTGGATTTCTGAAAACTAGCAAATAATGTACAACTAATATACAAACAAAAGTCATGAAATCTTGAGCCACATGAAAACTCATAATCATAATTATAGACGAAGGCTTTTTCAAAAGGAAGTGAAGACTCGCAAGACAGTCTGTTACCATGGAAACTGGGTTTAATTTGATATCAATCACTCCAAATGTAATTGCCACCAGCTGTGAACTTTTAGTTTCTTTTAAAACGGAATAAGCAAGTTTGGCAATGAAGCAAAATTCTCAGCAGTAAGTTTAATAACACAAATAAGTTTCTGAAAATCTTTA
>JAOBYE010055567.1:0-37346 GCA_025403585.1 Parazoanthus swiftii
TGTTCGAAATTTGTGGGACCGTTTGTGGGACATATACGGCGGCGCTCAGAAACTGCTCTCTGATTGGTCGGTTCGCTATGAATTGCGCAAGACCTGCTAACATTTGAGTGATCCAGTGATCCAGTGATCCAGTGATCGAGTGATCGAGTGATCGAGTGATCCAGTGACATTGGCCCACCACAATAACTCGTGTTTACGCTTCACGTATCCACGATTTAAAAATGGGCATGACAGGATCAATTTTGCAATGAAAAAATCGGGAGAGCTTTCAAACATCGTAACTGCTCAACAACGGTCTATCCTTTGATTTCCGCAGTTGACTATCTACGGTGGAAAGCAATTTATCAGTATCTCGATAGTATCGATTCTTTTGAAAAATGATACAGGTAATACTCAAGAAGCTCTCATGAGTTGGACTATAAAATCACTGTAACGAAAAACTTGCGCCTGTGAGTGTGTGTATCGACTACTACTAGTCTGGAACAACTTGTGCGGGAAATGTCCACGTTATTTCAGAAACGGATCATCAAATGGATGCCCATAAAAGTGTGTATTCAGTTTCTACAAAGAACGTTGGATTAAGATCAAGAATTTGAACCAAACGCAAGCCCTTGAAAAAGGATAACATGGTCGGTTGTATGACCGGATACCAATCGCCACTCCCGTAGTCTAAATAAATAATAAACATTTGAAGCATCCTAATTATTGCACAAATGAAACAGGAGACGTTTTGTTTGCATCTCTTGAAAAACGAGTGTTTGGCTTCGTGCCGTTTTGCTTCAAACACCACAATTGCAAACATAATGATAAATGTTAGAGTGAACAAGTTCAAATGTTTTATAGCTAGCGCGTATAGCAATATGAAAAGAAAGTTTACGGTTTAGTAAAGCAACTTTTTCATATTAAAAAATCGTTACAACTGAAACATTTTAACTTGTGCGCTTTAAAATTAAAACCTGCTTTGTCAGTTTTGTTTTGAAACATAACGAGTATGACAAAAACGCCTGTTTTTTAAAGAAATATTTATCTTTCGTTTATACATAGTAAAAACCGAACTGAAGGAAATTTTTAACCAGTTCTCTGAAGTACTCTCAATGCTTCAAACGGTGAAGGAGTTTGTAAAGCATCGACTGAAATTAACCCTTTTACTTCCAGAAGTGACAAACGATGTGCTCAGTAGTAAATTCTTATCACCTGTCTCATAGCCTCCTATCAATAGTAAATGGGAGAATTTTTCTTTTCATCTATGGAAAGCCGTTATGGCTGCATGTTCAATATTATTTTCGACTTATTTTATACTGGGCAAGGTAAGGAGAAGATAGATTGCGATAAATTAGTGAGAGTCCCACTCATATTGACAGACGTATGCAGGATCTCGATCAACATTAGCCAGCGTAGCTTTGGCGTTTTGTGTGGTCGGGGAAGGGCGAAAAAGCGAAGCGCCGAAGAAATGGTTGCTTCACCGTTCGTTGGGGCTCGCGGTTTTCGGCGCTTTGCTTTTTCGCCCTTCCCCGCCAACCAGAACGCCATAGCTACGCTGACTAAATTAACATATAAGTCCTGTATTTTGTCAACTGGTAGAGGCCAGCAAATCTGTACTTGAAAGCTTGATTGCAAGCATAATACGACAGCTGCCCAGTTCATTCGTGACCAAGGGTCACCAAGCTAAGAGATTCTTCTTAACAAAAATAGCACACCGTTGGAGAGTGATACACCAGTGATGTTCGCTAAGGAATGTAGTCAAGTCACGTACTTTGGGTACGGAAAAATCAAAGTAAACACTCATCGTCAGTTTCCTGTTTATAGACTAAGTGTTTCATCTACGCTCTTCTCGCCGACTGCTCAAGAGAGCTAATAGGCCACGGGACGGGATGACATCCCTATTTAGAAACAACTTTTGCGATAACAAGTGAGCACGTTAGGGTGAGGTCCGTCATTTTTCGCATGAAGATCATCTTTAATAACAACACAACAAAACTGAACAGTTATAAACCTAGGAGAAGGAGACAGACACCCACCCGATAATGAAAAACCGATTGATCATCGATGTTATATCAAATTTCAAGTTACATGTACCAGTGATAGCATTGATAACCAATAAAAGATATTGCCCTGAAGTTCTTTATACATCAATTAATTGATCCCCCAATGCAAATTAAAACCCAAATAAGCAACTGTTCTATGATATTTTAAGAACTGAGTCAGCTGCATTTTGGACAATGAATACATATACCTAGGATTTTCGGTCTTCCCCTAACTTCCTTCCAAAGGTCACAAGCCAAGTCATATTCTATACCGCAAGGCCCCATTCCTTCCTGATGGCTGGTGACGTATATAAACATGTTATTGTTAGACCGCGGCAAGCCAAAAGGATTACAAACTAGAGATTGTCTTCTGGAAATAAATGTATTTATCAATTAATCTATCAACGTGACCTTAAATTGGCTCCATTTTTTTGCGTTGTTTGAATTTTATCATTGTGTAGCGTGATTCTACGAGGCTGATGTTTCACGATCTTTGTTCAAAAACTTTAAGTCTTGAGTTGAACTACTTCAAGTTGTTAGGTTAAGTGAAAAGAAATATAATTTCAAAATTATTTAAGAAGATTAAATTCAATTTCTTACTTTTATTTTGATCTTCTAGGACAAAAGAGAATGGTTCTGTTACAAGCAAACTGAAATAAACCCCCAAAGTTGGAGTTTCATGATCTTCGAAAAAATACTCAGAAAGTTCTGAGTTGAATTTACCTGTTGGCTTATACACGAGATTCGCCTACACACAAAAAGATGTTTCAGACTTTTCAAACTGGGAGTTTTGTTGTTTCGGCTTTTTTGTTTATAGCCAGATATTTGTTAGGATAAGAAAAGAACCAAAACTTCAAGAAGACCAAACCCGGCAAAACGTCTCAGTTCCTAGTCTTTTACTTTTGGCTTCCACGGCAGAAAGGAAGGGAACGCTTCAGTCAAAAGCAAACTGAAAAAAAACAAAGCGAACTTAAAGTTCTCTATCAGCCAGTTCACACAAGTAAACTTCGAAAGTGAGCATGGACTCGCAAAGTTTTTTGTCAAGCGTTTTTATGCGCGGCATATTACGTTTTACCAGGCCAGCAATTATCGAAACATTTCATTCAAAGCGATGCTGCATCTGGTCACTACGAAAACAGATCTTATGAGAAATTGACGTCAGCATAAAACTGGCTCGGGGCAAAACGCCCAGTACTTTGTGCATGTAGTTAGAGTAGTGTTGCTGTGATGACATTCTAGAAATGTCAGCCAAAGTTTCCGAAGAACTCTAATTGGAACCTTTTCTATCGCCGACGCGTCTTGTAATGATAAGCTCTGACTGAGAAACATTTACAAGTTCTCTCTTGGAGATTTGGGGATGGGAACTAACTTTTCTGTCAAACTTTTAAAAGTGGAAACCTACGTCTGACGTCATTGGCGCTTCTAGTTTTGGCATGCATACAGAAGCTAAGCCGGCCAAATTGAAGTCACACCATAAAAGAGCTATTCTGGTTTGCCTTGTCGTCACAGTATACTTGTTTTTCAGTATCTAGCATTGTCTGGGAGAAATAAATACTTTGGCTGAGTATATAGAAGCTAAAACGATGCACATCTAAACTTCGGAAAATGTTGGACTTGCATGTATATGGAGCAAGATTTTAGTCAGTTGTAGCCAAGTTATAGGCAGCAGTCATTGCAAGTATTGGCAGAAATCTGAAAAATGTATGAGTTCACCATGTTGATTAGTAGTACTGATTGTCTGATACCAGCCAAAGCTAACCCAGCTGGTTTTGCTACAGATCCAGCGAAGAAAAATAGAAAAATCAAAAATGTATACCGCCTTCTTTCTTTTGAGCTACTAACAGTGACGTCTGCAGACGGATTAGTGAGAACAATGCTCATATTGACAAACGTATGCAAGATCAGTCGATCAACATGAGTCATGTATTTTGTCAACTGGTAGAGGCCAACAAATTTGTACTTGTGGAATAGCATGTAAAGCTTGATTACAAGCGTAATATGACAGCTGCCCTGTTCATTCGTGACGAAGAGATTTCTCTTAACAAAAATAGCACACGTTGCACGTTATTTTATCACGAGATGTTCACTAAGGAATTCAGTCGAGTCACATACTTTTGGTGTGGAAAAGTCCCAGTAAACACTCTTTCAGTTTCCTGTTTATAGATTATGCGATGCGTAACTCTTCTCGCTACTACTCAAGACTAGAGCACAAAGAGATCTAACAGGCCGCGAAGTTACATGCATGCAGAATAGGTTGGCGTCCCTATTAAACGAATGAACAAGCGAGCTCTAAAATTGGGTTATTATTATTATTATTATTATTATTATTATTATTGTAAATGTTTTTATTATTACGTTATTTGTTCATACTTCTTTCGCGTGAAAATCATCATGGTAACCGTAAACAGAATAAAAAGAGTTGAAAACCTTTGCACTAGATTAGGATGACTACAGAAGACAGACTCTTATCCGATACACGCTCTGGATTTATTTTCCAGAACAATAAGAGACGCTAAGAAATACGTGTTTGTTATTGTTTATTCCAGCGGTATGCGAAGTAACTTGACTAGAACCGTCTATACAGCATCCGCGAACGTCACGAGCGTGCTTATCACCCGATGACCCAGCTAATTCTAACATCTGATACAAGTCTTTATATACAAGTACATCTAAATCTGTGTGCAAGGATCAAATAAATTTCTTCAGCCTGGTGATTGTTCTTAGCTTGTTCTTAATTTTTAGGAAAATCTCGGCCTGTATGATCTTATAAAGTTTGTTCTTTCAAAAAAAACGTGTAATGAGAAATTGATTGATATTGAAATGACTAATGATAGTTTTGATAACTAATAAAGTAATAAAAAATATCGCACTGGTGTTCTTTATACGTCAGTTGATTAATCCCCTAAATTAAAGCCCATCTATTTAAGCAACTGTTCACTGCTATTTTAAGAACAGAGCCAGCTAAGCGTTTTTTTGCTGCATTTTGAACAGTGGTCATAAACATTTGATTCAATAGTCTCAAACAGATTATGTGGATTTTTTTTTTCTTCCTTCCTTCCAAAGGCAAAGGGTCAGGTCTTGTTCTATACCGCATGACTGCACAACGCCATCCCTTCCTAGATCCTGATGGTTTGTGACGCATATAAACATGTTATGGTTCTCCATAGCAATATCAAGTACGTTATTGCTAAACCGACATAGCAAAACGTGGGCATAAGAAAACAAGAGATTGTCGTATTCATCTGCGTGACTTTAAATTGGCTCCATTTTTTGCGTGGTTTGAATTTTATCACTATGTGGCGTGATTGTGTGTTTCCTTAAAAGGCTTTTGTTTCACGATCTTATGTCAAAACCTTAAAAAGTCCTGAGTTGAATTACTTCAAGTTGTTAGATTAAAAAAAGAACCGAAAGTTCAAAAATGTTAAAGAGAACGTCCCAATACTTACCTTTTACTCAGTTTTAGCGTCTAGAAAGGAAGAAAATTCTTTTGCCAAAAGAAAACTGAAAAACCACATGCTTTGCAATCTAAGAAGACTAGAGTTGAATTTAATACTTCAAGTTGTTTTTCTAGTTGTCGTTTACAGACATGAATTATTTCAGATTTATTAAACTCGGAGTTTCAGTGCAGTTTTGGATACATGCATTTGAACAAACACTCGCACTTTTACAAATCATAAATTCAAAGAGAAGCCAAACTGAAGAAAAGAAAAAATCTTCACAAAACAAAGCACCAGCATCGAACCAGGGACGCTTGCATTCTAGTCAGTCCTATGCACTTCCACTACACAAACTGTTTATATAATTTCTCATTTGTCTGGCAGTATATGCTACCGTTACCAATCCTTATTGCAGAGCTGTTTGGTCTGATCACCGCCCAGGGGCTCCATTCACATATTTTGTTAACGGGGTGGTCCCACAAAGGTTCATAATTTATACTCTTAAATCCCAACCACCCCAAAAAATCCCTACTTGTTTTAGCATACCCAAAAAAAACACTGTGGTCTTGATGACTGGTTTGCAAGGCCTTGAATTACGTGACTTATTGAATATTTATCACTGGAATGTCACATCCTAGATACAATTGAAGTGGTAATTAGTTTTCAAATAGATTACAATCCCATAAATGGCATAATACCATACAAGCAATAAATTGTGCTTATATCACTGTTGATTTGAGCTGATGAAAAATACAGTACTCAAAAATTTCCCTTTAGGTCAAAATTTCGAACCCAAAAAATTCTTCGGACCTCCCTGGCTACCCTCCGTTCTTCAAAATATGTGAGTGGGGCCCCTGGGGATTATCGAAGTAATCAGTGTTGGAGCGCTGCTTTTAAAGAGAAACCAACGTGGAGTTCTGGTCAACTGGAACTGTTCAACACTAACTTCAAATCCCTGGGGAGTCACTCCCTACATAGCTGGATGTCGGGGGAGTTCGTCGTATTTTTTAGGGATTGAAATTTGGTGATCCAGTATTTTTTAGGGGTTTTCTCGGGTAAAATCGGGGTTTTGAGAAAACCCGGTATCTTTTAGGGGTAATCCTGGCGCGCACTAGGATAATATCCGATTAGATCACAACTTTTAAACCAGAAAGGTATTTTTTGAGCAGTAATATCTGAGGCCAGGTATTTTTAGGGTATTTATTTTGGTTTTCCGACGAGCTCCCCAGTGACAAATTACATGCAAAGCGAGTACCTCCCCCCCCCCCAATTTCAAATTTCAAAGGAAGTTCGTGTCCAGGGCCGTAGCCAGTATGAGGCGAAACGAGTTACTTGTCTTGGTAAAAATATTTACAGACAAGGATTTTTTCTTAAAATTTCACTGATGCCTTTTTTCAATAAAAATTAATTAACACCTCCACCATACGACAGCTGGTGCCTACTTTCCCGGTTGGAAGTTGCTTGTGTGAAAAAAATTCCAGCCCTCTCCGGTGGTTGAAGGCCTGGTCACGATCATCAATGGGCACCAGCAGTTTGAATAGTTTCGCGCTGGGCTTTGTGCATGACAACATTCTTCAGATCTGGAACCGCTTGAGATTCTACACAGCGCTGGGACGCCAGTGATAATAGAAGAATCTATCTGGCTTTTAACAGCTAATGTTAAGATTCCGAAATAACAGCTTCCGCTTTGAACAAATAAATGTAAATTGTGACTTTTTTTTTTAATGAGGACTGTAATACAAAACTCAGAATAATCCCATAGAATTTTAAAAGTAATACTAACAGTTTTTAGCACACTCTAGCTGTTTTTCCAAGCTCAGTGTTAAATATTCTTTTAAGAGTCTGAAAGGTTTCTAAATATTTCTCTTTTTTCTTTATCTTTTCATCAAAAAACACTGAAAAATGGTTTAGATGCTATAGTCAAGTACAACGCAAATGAATGTGGTGATGATAGCATATAATAAAATTACAGTCTCAAAATGGCGGATCTAGACGATCCAGACTGAGTTTTGAAGAGGGACGCACCATACGTTCTCCGACGGCACGAGTTCTCACGGGCCGGGGCCTCTTAAATTGTAATTTATGCAGTTTCAGTGTAGTTTTGACTATATTATTGGACAAAAAATTTCACAGTTTTACCCCTTGCACTGGTTAGAAGTTGCTAAAAATGTGATCTCCTCCCTCGGAAGTTACCGAAAAAACCCACGACCTGGCCGTGAACACTTGCAATGAAAACGTGTAGAATGGCACTAGTCTCCCATGCCACAACGCGCGCTGCATCATCCGGGAACTTTGGTGATGACCATGGTTTCTCTCTCTTTCCCTCGAACTCCAAAATGGTGGGTCCACGTGCCTGAATTGTCGGAATTGATAGTCTAGATCTCCTTTGCTTTAGTTTTTCTCACATTTGGACTTCTCGCATCTGTTCTGTAGGTTTACAAGCGTTTTGTGGAGATCGGCCGTGTGGCACTGATAAACTCAGGCGCCGATGAAGGCAAACTTTGTGTTATCGTAGACATTGTCGACCAGAACAGGGTAAGAGATGAAAGATTGAATAGATGTAGTTAAAAATAGTTTACCGTTTTGTATTGGTGGATTATCTATTACTCAATTCCTTAAACCTTGACAAAAATTGTTTTAAGAGCGAAGAAATGGCAGATTAGCTGTGAACTTCTAAAATCTATATATTTATACAGGTCAAAATGGCTCTAGTTGGTCTGACTTGTTGGAGAATTTTTCATTTACAAATAATGCAGCTGCTGTAGGATAGACCTCTGTGAAGTTTGTTGATTTGTAACAAAATCTCTGAGCTTATAGTTTTGATAAATTAACTGTATACCTGGCCCTGGACAGCAACAGTCAAGCTTGGCTTCTCCAATGTCCTTCATCATTAACTTGTAGTGCAGATTTCATTATTGGTAATAAAGCACAGCCAATGAAATAATTGTCTCCACCAGTTTAATTTGATCTTCCATGACGCTCTTAGTAGCAAAAGTACAGTTTGCAATGTTCGCTTTACTTTAAATGTTGGTCTGACAAATATAACTTTCCCCATAAATACTTATTCTCCAGTAACAGCAGTTTTTTGCTCATGTTTCATTCAGTGATCCTAGATTTGTAATGTGCAATTTAATAGTAGTTGACATGTTATCTGTGGTTGGTAGCTAATTGGCCAATCAGTATATCCTATTGTCTGGGAAATGGACCAAATTTTGTTTTTCTCTTTACTTTTCATCTTGTCCCAGTATTCTTGCTCCAGCTCTTTCACTATTACTTTCATGAGCAATTTCATTTTGCAGCTCAGTGGTTTAAAATAGGGAAAAAATAGAAACTGCTTGCAGTCTCAGTGTATTTCTTAAGGCTGGTATTGTACTGACGTTCCCCCGTAACTCTACCGCCTTGCATCTTCGGCGCTTGATGACTTGAACCAGTGTTCCCATTTAGTGTACCCAATTTCCCAAGCCTTAAGAAAAACACTGCAGTCTAAGTGAATGTCAGTTGGAGAGTTCATTGTTTGGTTTTCTGATAATTAGGTTTGTTGATTTGGTCAAGCCAAGTAAATCATGCAACTTTTAATAACACTTGTATTAACTGGGACTAAAATAAAAGTTTTGGAATAACTTAGTGTATGCCAATGTTTTTTCTTGTTTTATGAACCAGACAGTCAGATTTTTGCAAAAAAAGCAAAACAAAAAGTTGTACAACAGAAGAAAATTTAAGTAGGATTGCATTTTTTTTTAAAAGATGAACTTTCTTGTTTGATTAACAAAAAAGTTTTTAATTATGCAGATAAATCTTTATTTGTTATACTGTATTAGTGGCTCGTAAAGATGATGCTCAAAGTCTTTTCCTTTAAGTAGCACCTTTTTTCCTCCCTTTTTTTTCACCTCTGATCCTCAATATTGACCTGAATCTGTAAAACAACAAGTGAATTGGTGTGGCTGAATGCCTTAGTTAGAAAACAGCATTTAGTGACTGGAAACTACAAAATAGGTGGAGTCAGTGGTTAAAGTGTCTGCATTTAGTCACTCTTTTGCGAAAAAATTGAAATTTTGAAGTTAACACACAAGTTGCGTGGCTATTTATGATGATGTCATCAGCTGTGACATCACCTAATAAGTGTCAAAAGATGTGTTAACAAAAGAACAGTTGTACCAAAGCTTTTGTTAACCAGTGAAGAAGCAAAAAGATAAAGCTGAAAAAGTCAAGGGGAGGGGGTGGTGGGTCAAGCTGAAAAAGTCGAAGGGGGTGGTGGGTCAATTTGACCCCTCTCAAGGTTTCTAGGGTTAATGTAGTTGAGTATTTCCTTAATTTCTTTTTGCACTCACCCACCAGGCCCTGGTGGATGGACCCTGCACTAGTGTGTGTCGTCGAGCAATCAACTTCAAGCACCTCAGCCTTACAGACTTCAAGATAAAGGTTGGACCATCTGCCAGAAGTGGCCCAGTTAAGAAAGCATTTCTGAATGCCAAGGTTCTCGAGAACTGGGAGAAGTCATCATGGGCCAAGAAGTTGAGCTCACGTAAGAAGAGGGCCACACTCAGTGACTTTGATCGCTTCAAACTCAAGTGTCTCAAACAGAAGGTAAAGCTTCTATTTGTTCAGTGATCTATGCATACTAGTTATGCAATGCTTTCGAGTGGGATACTGTGGAATATGCCACGCGTCACTTGTATTTTCTGTATACACACAAGCCTTAAAGCAAGTGTGTATACGAGAAAATGCAAGTGACAAGTGGCATTTTCCATGGTATCCCATGAGAAAACATTGCATTACTAATTTATGCCATGCCTAAACCTTTGAAAAGTTCAGGGAAATCTTCGGAAGAGCTCGAATTTATTGAAAATTTTAGGAAAACTTTGGAAACGGTTCAAAACAATTTTCTAGGAGACTTTTTGCAAAACAGTTTGGAAAATTTGGACATGATCAAAACTGTTTGGAAGAGTTGAAAAGCATCAGAGTTGACTTTGAGAAGACTTCAAAATTAAAGGACGTCAGCATAACTTGCATGCAAGTAATGACGGGAAGGTCAAATGAATACTGCCTGTTGCATACCACAGAATATGCAATGGCAATCCTGTCCCCTGATTGGCTGTATTTTTCAAGGCATGGCATAATATGAAGTACAAAATAATCATACATGTACAATTGTTTTTTTTCTGACAAATTTTGCACCCTGTACATTGCATATTTGGGACTGTACGATGATTTATTTCCCATATCATATACTACAGTACATACTAAAATTAAAGTGATAACGACAGTATTCGTAAGAGATGTATGCCATGCATCCACTCAAAATTTTCCACCCTGTATTATTATTATTGGAAGTGACACTTCTCCACCCTGTTCTATTGTTCCACCCTGTATGATCTTTCAGTATTTCATAGTATGAATTTTGTTTAGGTTAATCAAAATAAAATCTGTGGTACAGGTCACCTGACCAACCCTAATTTTATGCAAAAATACCAACCCTATAATTCTAATTGTTTTTTTTACAGTACTTACAGTTAGAAACTTGTCCAAAGTTGTTCTATATGTAACAGCAATGATAACACATGTTATATTCAAACAAAAAAATCTGAATTCCCATGCTTTTTTTGGGTAGCAGTAATTTGAAAATAACCACTGTTGTATTTGTGATTGGCAGTCACAAATATCATTTACATGATCAGTACATGTCTAAAGAATTTTTAGAATAACTAGGTTAGATCAGTGCAGGATTTGAAAGTTCTGAGTTCTAGTTAAGGTGGCTCCCACCTGTTTTTAATGTTGTATTTGTTGTGCCACTTAACTTTGTGAAAAGCTTCCTTGTATATCATGATCGATTAGTGTCCATTTTTGATGTCAACAACTTCAGCTTATTGACCCTTGTGCTACCATCCAAAACTTTGTTTCTATGGCAACTTTAACTTGACAGTATGAAATGTATTAAAAGTGTATGGAAATATTTAAGGAGAATTTAGCAATATGGGTACATTATTTGGGACTGAAGGACAAGGGTAGTCTTTTAAGTTTGCAAGACAGACACTAAGTTGTTACTGAGTTGTACAAAATTAATATGTTTTCTTTCTTTCCAGAAAAACCGAATCCTGAAAGCTGAGGTGAAGAAGCTTAAGAAGGAACAGAAGTAAACTGTCATCAAGAATTTTGTGAATCTCCAATAAATCGTTGTTTGAGATTTTGTGGCGCTTGTCTCTTTGTTACTGGGTGGGAGGTATTGAGTTCCGCTCACAATAAGTTTCTAGAATGGATAACAATAGAACAGTGTTTGTGCTACTCCTTTGAAGTTTCAAGGGCACTTGAAAAGCCCTTGAAATTCAGAATTTTTGCTGAAACTCCTTGAATTTTTTGCTTTGAGAAAGAATTATCTTAAATTGATGAGAAAAACTGTTATCATGCTAGCCCATGTTCAGGCTCTCCTTGCAGGTTTGGGGATATATTTTGGGGAAAGAAATGAGTTGTTGAGCAAGGGAGGTGGAGGGGGAATTTATATCCCCAAACCCGCAAGGAGAGCGTGCATGCAGGCTATTATGCAAGTACCAGCTTTTTTAGGAATAAATTGTATGTATTTCTTGCTAAAGGGAAGGGTAGCCACAGGTTTATGTAAAATAAGTTGTACAATGAAAACTCTTGAACCAATAGTGAGCTTGCTAAAACACTACTGAAAATTTTTTAAATACTCGTGGAGTTTCGCATTTTCATCAGCACCAACTGTGATAGAAAGACTAGAGGCGATAACTGCCCCCCCCCCTCCCCCCTTAAATACCTGCTCTACAAATACATCGATGTCTGAGTGGTTTGATGATAACAGGTTTACAATTGAGGGTATCTGCAGCAAGGGTGTGGTTTTTTAGCCATTTGTTTGAATTTGGTTTTCAAAAGTGGATGTGTGGGTAAAAAATTTGCTGTTGGGTGAAATGTGATGACAGACTGTTATTTATCTGGGACATATAAGGGACAGTTGCGAGTAGAGTTCTTGGTTTTTTTCAATCCTCAAACTAATTTAGTAATTTTTTCATACCCCGTTGGAAATAGAATTTATATTTATTCTAAATCTTACATTCAAAATATCTTTAAACTGTTGGGTACTTCAGTGGCTGTGTGAGGTGCCAATGTACCTTCCATTTTTTCAAAAGTTCTGTTCTTTTACATGATTTTTGGAGTGTAAATTTCTTGGTCTCGTCAAATCAAAATACCTAACAGGCGAGTTGAGAATGATCTAGCAAACGCCCTGCCACCTACTGCCATGTTTATTCTGGACCCCTGAGCCCACGTTTCATCGCGTCAGTCTTCGACCGAAGAAGACAGACATGCGCAGAAGAGAAGAGCTCTGGACATTCGTCTGTTTTGAGGGCAGATGAAGGAGAGAGGCCGATAGGCGGCCTGTATCGGCTGTCAACTTGCTCGCATTGAGCCTTACACCCGCTCAGCCGCATGGTAGTTGAAATCACCCGGTTTTCCAATGTATTCTAAATTAACCTACTAGAATTCTGAGGCAATCATTGTAAATTTCTGCGTACGACCGAGAAATGCGTTCAATAAATCGGATCGCCTAAAAAAGGCCTTCACTGCTCACGGACCAACGCCAACGGGCCTGAGGCTGAGTCAGTTCACAAGATTTTTGAATTTCTGGGGTTGACAGTGTGGGCCTGTTTCTTTCCTTATGGAAACATTTTATAACAGATTATTGTAAAAACGTCCTCATGGAGCACAGTTACAGATTTGTAAGTTTGGGCCAGGACTTCCTTTAAAAATATTCTCGATCCTGTCCTGATTGACCTCTTCCGCCGAGGGTGAGCCCGCGTACCGAATCTGTAGTGTACTGTATTTACGAATTCGCTGGTCAGCAGTTTAGTGGTCACACTACAGGTCATGCGCATTTTAAAGGAAGTAAAACAAAATGGCGAACAAAACACAAACTTAATACGGTTTTTGGAGTTTGCCGATTGAAATGTTGGCTCGTTGATTATTTATTGGCGCTTTAACAGATCAGGTTTGAACTCTTTGTAGTGTACGTTCTGCGCGTACTAAGACCTGGAAGAAAAGGAATTCACTTGCAACCCAACGTCATTTATACGTACCAAAACTTGAGTATCAAGTCATCATCTTTGCAAAGTCAGATCGAGAATTGAGTCAGCTTTGAATTTAATGGCCCGATCCGTGATCTGAGAGTGGCGGCAATTTGTTTTACAAGACTAACATCGCCCAGCTATGGCGTCACTGGGATTCGAGGGATCGTCTGACAGGCTTGAAGGCTCCACGGACACTGTTGGAGGGCTTATCAAGAAAGCTGGAAGTAAACACGTGTTTAAAGCTCCCACCGCAAGTGTTCTTGGACTGCAGAAACTCGCAGAGGAAAAAAGAAAGCGAAAAGAAGAACTAGAGAGGGATCAGGTTAAAAAACCTAAACCTAACGCATCGAAAAGTGACTGGGAAGATGAAAGAGACAAAGAGGATGATGGTGATGATTATGTTAAAGAACGTTTTAGTTCTGGAAGTAAGGCTCGACCATCAGGCAGTAAGAGCAGACATTATCGCTCACAACTGGTTGAGACACCCTCGCATACAGGAGGAGTGAGTGAGGAGGCACGAGAAAAGCAGCTTCGGAGGCTGGATCGGGAGAGAAAAGGCCGAAAGGGAGGTGTTTATGCAGAGAGTAGAAAAAACAGAGACAAGGAGTATGATAAAGGAGAAAGGTATTACAGTAAGAGTGACAGTTATAAAATCAAGAGAGATAAAGAATATGGAAGGTCTCGTGACCAGTATAACGAGAGAGACAGGTACATCGAGAGGAGACGAGAGAGGAGTAGCAGAGAGCCGAGGTCGAGGAGAAATGAATGGGAGGATACTCCATCCAGGAGCAGTCATAGAGGACCAGGTGATGAGCCTTCCACACCTCAACATAGATCAAAAGGTATATTAACTATTTTAATGATAAAGGCCAATTTTAATAATGGATCGTCCAACATTGTCTATTGTTCATCATCAAGCAACATCAATTATAATGATATATCAGATATATCATTATTGATGTTGCTTGATGATTCTATAATATCCATATCATAATGTGTAACAGCTGTGTATGGATTGAATTCCCTGCCCAAACTTAGGTTGAGTATTCCCCCCTCCCCCCTCTTTGGGAGATTTTTTTTTCAGATATCTTTTATTTAACACATAACTTAAAGTTAACATTGAATGATCTTTTGTGCAATACATATTTACAATGTGGTAGTGATTACAAAACTTGTTCATTATTTTACTAATAACATTACAGGTTCCCACTTTTTCTTAAAAATTTCTTCAACGTGAGAGGCATTAGCTATACATTTTTTTCTATACTAATATTTTCTTTCAATAAAGCTATGAATGTTTGAAAGTTTGGGTGTATGTTGTTATAGTTACAACTGTAAATGTGAAATTTTGCGACTGTAAGGATATGGTTCAGTGTCAATTCAATTTTACTTTTAGAGATCACTCCATATAATACTTCAGCTTGTTTTAAATTAAGATTGGAGCTGCCAATATTGTACCAGTTGTGAAAGCATAGCCAAAAATCTTTCACATATTGACAATCTCCCCTCCCTGGGAGATAGCATTACATGTAGCTCCCCTGGATGAGTAATCCTTGTGTTCTACAGATCCAGTTAACAATTATATAATACATGTATGTAATATTGGGTGATGTTGAACCAGTGAACAGATGTTTTGAGCCTTGTTATTTTCACATACCAAATAATTTGAAAAGTTGTTGTTGATTAGCCAGTATTATTTTGAGAGCAAGAGAAGAAAGTGAAAAAGAGAAAAACTCTACTCCTCACTGTCTCTTCTTCTTTATTTTTTCCCACTCTCTTGGCTTGTTCCCTCTACCCTTTTCCCTTTCCTCTTGACCACTATCAATAATGCTTGCTCATGCAACCTGGGTCAAACACCTTATATCTTTCCAGTGTTTGATTTAATTATTGTAATTATGGCATTATCTGTTGTTTCTCCAAAAGATATAAGAACTCCATCGCGTAGCACTTGGGATGATGAAGAGATGACCCCCCTGAGATCAAGAGCCTGGGATCTACCTTCACCAGCGAGATCTGTGACAGATGATATTCGTAGTGAGAGGAGGTCTGAAAAACAATAAAGATTATACTAACAGTGTTCTTGCTAGGGTAATACTAGAGGGCACTTTGCTTATATTATTTTAATCAGTGAAATCATTGGAAATATGTAAAAGTGTATTTCATAAATTTTTCATTTCTACTTGTTTATCAAATTGTATCTTTATCCTGCTTGCAAATGCAGAAGAACAGGTATTGTTTTCAAAACTATTGTTCCAATGTAAGTATGCAGTTCTTATTTAGTGTTATGTACAGTCATGCTCTTTTTCAAATTCAGAGCAAGTGCAGAAGACACTCCAAGGTTTACACCTACACACAAGTATAATGAGTGGGCAGACGATCGCAGAAAAACTGGGGCAACTCCAAGATTCTCCCGAGGGAGAAGTAAGTGATCACTTGCTTTTCACTCAGCTTTTATTTTTTAAATTTACTGAGTGTCTGGTATTGTTTTGTCAGTCATAACATCAAGAGACACATGACTGTAACAGTTGACACTAGAGAGACTACACCCTAAGATATTTTGAGAACAGATTTTAAATAAGACTTTGCATCCATGGGGCCATAGAAGAAGAACCAGCCAAAATATTTAAAAATAATTAAGGGTATAAAGGGAAACATTAATTTTGTAAAATTATGCTTAATATTATACTAAATTACTGTATTTTATCTTGATTGGCACATTTTTTCTTTCTCACCAATTTCCCCAAACCAAATGAGATGGTTTAATTTCAATATGAAGCACATGATGAAAGAGAATAATTGATATGACTTATATTACCTAATACTAACTGTTACAGGAGGCAGAGAAGCTGTTGCCGATGATGATGACAATGAAGGGCAAATGATGTCAGATGAGGACCAAGAAGAGTGGGAAGAGGAGCAGAAGGTGAGTTGAAACTTTTTGGTTTGGTTTGGGTGGCATTGTTTCTGCGAGGAATGAGCAGTAGACCTGGAGTAGTGGTTCAAAGGTGTGACCTTAAAAGTCCCGGAGTTTGATTTTCATTTTTCAACAACTTGAAAACCCTTGAATTTAGACTTTGATTCTTGAATGTCCTTGAAAATAGTACTGTGATTTTGTTGCTTTCATCCTCGGAAACCCAGGGTGTTGGGAGGAGAAGATGAAAAGAGACGAATGGAGGGAAACAAAAACAAGGAGGGGAGGGCAAAGAGTGTGTCCTTGCTTTTGTTCTCCTGACACCCTTGGTTTCCAAGGATAATTACATGTATCTAGCTACTGGTAGTACCGGTAGTTAGGAAACGAAATACTTCAGTCTATAATATGTGAAAGCTGAATCATGATTCATTTCATGTGTTACAATTTCACTTCAGACCATGTCTTGACGTGAGTGTCTTTTGAATAAAACTCTTTAAAAAGTCCTTCAGTTAATTTACCGTTAAAAGTTGTTGAATTCAGTACCTGAAAAAGTGTACGTTAACCCTGATTAATGTTTTCTGTTAGATTTAAAATAGGTACTTGCTACCTGAACACTGAATTCCCTTACCATCCAAGCACTTCTTTCTAGCTTTCCCATATGTGTCGAGTGTATCACTAGCTTGGTAGATGTGCTATTATAAGCAAGGAGTATTTCTTAGTTCTACAATATACTACATATTGTTTTGCTTGCAGAGGATCGACCGAGCATGGTATGACATGGACAGTGGTTATGACGAGACACACAATCCTTTTGCTGATGTCAGTGAGGAATACACAAAGAAGAAAGAGGAAACTCTGAGTAAGAAACAAGTAAAAAGAATATCCGCACAACAGAGGCAGATTAATAAGGTATGGTAAAGTACAATGTAAGTAAGTTAGTGAGTAAGTAAGTAAGTGAGTGAGTAGGTAAGTAAGTAAGTTCTAAGTAAGTAAGCAAGTAAGTAAGTAAGTTAAGTAAGTTAAGTAAGTAAGTAAGTAGGTAAGTAAGTGAGTGAGTGAGTGAGTGAGTAAGTTAGTGAGTGAGTAAGTAAGTGAGTGAGTGAGTGAGTGAGTGAGTGAGTAAGTGTGTGCGTGCGTGCATGCATGCGTGCATGAGTGAGTGCTTGCGTGAGTGAGTGAGTGAGTGAGTGAGTCAGTGAGTCAGTAAGTACTAAGTACATGATTGTAGGTAAATAAAGTAAGTGAGTGAGTGAGTAAGTAAGTAAATCAGGGCTCCCACTTTTCAATAAATAAGGGGTGACTTCACCCTTTGATTGCCATTTGTGAGGGTTTTTTTCACCCCCTTTTCCAAAGTAAAATAGCTATACATTGCATGCCTTTGGAGAAAATGGAATTGCGGGTGGTCTTTTTGCACTTACGACACCAGACAGGCCGGAGACGTACAGCAACACACAACTGTATTGCATTACAATGTTCATTTCACAAAAAAAAATATTTTGACTTCTCTAGCTGTATCAGTTTTGCAAATTTCAATCGCACTAGAGGGAGTATTAGGGAATATTCAGTGACTCAAACTGAACTTTTTGAGGGTCATTCTCACGCATAACTTTGTTTTCAAGGGGGTATTTTTAGGCTTTAGTGCAAGAAATATGCTCAAAATGTGCGTCATCGGGAGCCTGTAAATATTAAGTAAGTACTAAGTAAATAAATAAGTAAGTAAGCAAGTATTAGTAAGTAAATGAATGAGTGAGTGAGTTAGTAGGTAAGTAAGTAAGTAAGAAAGTTAGTAAGTAATTACATGTAAATAGCTAAATAAGTAAATAAATAAATACTTTGTACATCAAATTCATAGTGAAAGTATAAGACACTCACACACATTTTGGTAGACACAACCCATTTCCTTGAAAAGCATTAATTTTATAATAAGTTGTTCTTCCAAATATGAATCTTATTCATTTTGTGAGGCTAAAGAGTTTCTTTTATGCTGGGGGTCTAAAGCCACTGTTCTTAATGAATTAAATACTGTAGGTTCTTACATGCATTTTTACTGTATCTACACAGGACAATGAGATGTGGGAGACAAACAGAATGTTAACCAGTGGGGTGGTTCAGAAGCTGGATGTCGATGAAGATTTTGATGAGGAAAACGAGGCCAAGGTCCATTTACTGGTGCACAACATTGTACCCCCTTTCCTGGATGGAAGGATTGTCTTCACCAAGCAACCTGAGCCAGTAATTCCAATCAAGGTAAATTTCCCTGTTTCCGCCTTTTTAAAAGAAATCTGTGACGCGATATTTTTTGCATCTATAATAACTGAAATTAACCAGTTAGATACCGTAGAATTACGAAAGAAACGACTATCGTTACTTTGGGTTTTAGCAGCCTTTGGATGACGTCACTTCGGGGGGTTCGTTACTTTTAGGGGTCGTTACTTTCGGATACCAAATTTTGTTTGTAAATGTAAAAAAATGAGCATGGCACAGCTGAACACTTGAGAAAGTCATGGTTTCTTTATTGTGCTGTTATTACACAGTGCCGTCCTCCCTCCTAGTTTTTAGTTCGGCCATCTTATCTCGCAACCTTTTGCGCAGTGTTTTGAGGAGGAAAACGAAGCCAAGGTCCATTTGCTGGTGCACAACATTGTACCCCCATTCTTGGATGGAAGGATTGTCTTCACCAAGCAACTTGAGCCAGAAACTTCGTACCAAGCAACCTGAGCCGGTAACTTCGTACACGCATGGAATTTTTATCGCATCGATATCGGGGTCGTTAGTCAGTTTCGGGGGATCGTTACTTTCGGAATTCTACGGTATATATGTAAAAAAGTTAACTAGTAAGTAAACTATCGTTCTATTGGTGTGACTTTTTAAAAAATATACCGCCAAAGCTTTTTTCAGTAGTGTACACAATATCAGTGTAACTTTAATAACAAAATGAAAATAAATTGATATACACAAAATTGATGATTATGTACAGGGCCGTAGCACGGGAAGGGACTTGGGGGGATCGTGCCCCCCCCCCCCCCAAGTTTTTTTCCCAAACAAATGTGTCAAGTTCAGCAAATTATCCAAAGTCTGAGAAAAATAGGAAATGTTTTACTAGTTTTAGACGCTGATTTTGTCTAAAATGGTTTTTAAAACCCAGGGAAAACATTTTCAGACAAACTTATTTTCAAAATTTCCCGGGAGTGCTTGCCCCCGGACCCTCCTATAAGGGTCGCAACTTCGGCTCTCGATTGTGCCCCCCCCCCCCCCCACCTTCCCCCCCCGCGGTTTTCGAAGGCTTGCTACGGTGTAATAACGAAAAGGTCAAGAAAATTTAGTTAATATTTGTTTTTCTAAAATGGTTCTTTGACAGGATCCCACATCAGACATGGCGGTTGTGTCCAGGAAAGGCTGCCAGGTGGTGAGGCAGCATCGCGAACAGAAGGAGGCCAAGAAAGCTCAACACAAACACTGGGAACTGGCCGGCACTAAACTGGGGAACATTCTGGGAGTTAAAAAAGAGGATGAACAGGTATAACAATGTAGTGTGCGAGGCTAGTGCATTTGGTAAGATCTCTGACTGCCAACCAGTCCTGAGGTTCCGGGATGAATCCCCGGCCTGGTTGAAGGTTGAACTTTGGAGAGCGACCTTCTTCGCCGCACACCGTTCGTAGACGTTAATCTGTCCGTCTACAGGTCGTAGGATTTCAAATTTTATAGGAAACTTTTTTTTGGGTTCCGTACTTTTTTTTCATGGGAACCCATCAGTAACTAATTTTGGGTTCTGTAAAATTGATGATGGGTACGCATTCTTACAATGACACAATAAACTAACAAGATGGCGGACAGTAAATAAAACGATTGTGAAACTTGCTTTACATTTAAGCGTGATTTGGTGTGGAAAACGAACAGAAAAGCTCGGTACAGTCGATCGATGACTTCAACTGTTGAGTCTTTGATTCCTCTTACATGCTGCATTTTTATTCATGGGAAACGGAATTTCGTTTCCGTGATTTTCCCAGTACGGTAACGACACGCTACCGGTAACGATTGTTAGCGTGAAATGCTACGGCCTGACGGTCTCGTCTTTCGACGTTCTATCGGGGAACTTGAAAGAACCCACACACTTGTCGATAGGATTAGGCTTATGCCGGCGTTGTGGACGGTCAATAATCCTTGCATACTGTATAGGGGTGGCTGTACAGGGAAACAATATAGCCTGAGATACAGAATGTAGATTGTTTGAGCTCGGCTCCAATTTAAGTGGCTCTGTTTTATAACCACTCGTGATTGAAATATCTAAACTTTATTTAACGTCGTTGCGCTCTGAGTGGTTGCTCATTCTCCCAAGCCAGTGGCTTATGTTTAACCGCTCGACGGCACAGATTCTGGCGTGAAAGTCGATTTTGTGAAGGGAGGAAAACCGGAGATCCCGGAGAAAAACCATCGGAGTCAGAAGGAGATCGACAAATCTCAGCTGATATGCGAAGCCCAGGGCTCGATCCCGGGTCCACGGAGGTGGGAGGCACGAGCGCTAACCTTCTACGGTCAAACGCTGACCGCAAGCGTGACGGCAAGGACAAAGTCACTTGACTCTGCCGTTCGCGATTCGCTGTGTTACAGGGAAAACTTGATGCTAAAGGTCTCTATTATCTTAAAAATGACTTGAGTGTTATATTTACAGGACGCTGGAGATGGAGAAGAGAACTACAAGGAAAACCAGAAGTTTGCCGATCACATGAAGAACCAATCCGAAGCCAGCAGTGATTTTGCTCTGAAAAAGTCAATTGCTGAACAAAGGCACTACCTCCCCATTTTCGCCGCCAGACAAGAGGTAAGAAAATGTCAAGACTTTTTTTAAGCTTCTGGTTCACGGTGGACTGCCATGCGATCTCGTTTGGTGATTAGGGCTTCATTTCTTCTTCTTGTCGTTATTATTATTATTATTATTATTTTATTTTCATTGTTACTTTTGTTATTGTTATTATTATTATAGCCATTTATGTTACCATTATTATTTGTTACTATAATTGTACTTAGCTTCTACAATTGTCATTTCAGAATTTGAAAGAGTCATAAGTTTAAGTGAAGCTCATAGAAGTTGTAAATGTCAATAAATCGCGGGGATCTCATTTTGCCTTCTAAAATCTTACGTATGTTCTACTTGCTGCAGCTTTTGAACATTGTTCGAGACAACCAAGTTGTGATCATTGTTGGCGAAACAGGATCTGGAAAAACTACCCAGTTAACACAGGTAAGCCTCATTTTTGTCCCTTGTCTGATCAATTAAGACCGAGGCCAGCTAGATCTAGGCCGTCTAGACCCATGTCTAGACCCAAGGCCTAGGCTCGACAAGTAGAAAGCGAACTTATACTACTAGAACTGCCTGAGCAATGTTTGACGGGAAACAAATTTCTTGTTTGAGCTTGAGAACGTGACAAGTCAACCAAAAGAGCGATCGTAAACGTTTTGTTCTTTTTCTAGTGCTTCAATTACACTCAGAGAAGTTCACAAAAACAATACAGAATTAAGAAGCGAAAACTATAGATTTACCTTAAATAGACCATAGCAGGAAAGCTGACGAGTGATCTGAGTTTGCTGTAAGTTATTGTTTGTTAAACAAAACGTTTTCTGGTCTTCGAGAAACGCATTTTGATTGTAAGAAAGCAGTCAAGAGTCAGGCGTAGTTCTTCCTTGTCACAAACTTCTCCTAAACCAACTTTTCCCACACAAGATAGACTCATTAAGAGGAGTTCAGTTAGTGTTATTAATTAGTCTACCAGCTCTTGATTGGCTGTTCGAGACAAAACGTGAGGGGGTAACCAGTAAGGTACAATGATATTAATGTGATAATATAAAGTGCTCTCCAAATATCCCAAGCGTTAGGCCAAACCTAACTGGTTCAGTACCCCCTCACTTACGTGTTCATTTGCCGCTCCATTAGCATCTTAATTATCCACGAGCAGCTCCCGTCTGGCCTTGTAGCTCAATTGGTAGAGCAACGGTGATCAGTTCTGGAGGTCGTTGGCTCGATTCCCGCCGGAGTCAAAGATTTTTTCTCTGTCTCCGTGTGGGCCCATTCTGGGGCTTTCGCTTAGAAGGTATTGCTTGGGACATTTGGAGAGCACTTTATAAAATCACATTCATATCACTGAATCTGTTCGAGACAGGTTTCTTTCTATCATGTCTCAAAGATGTTACGATTTGAAAAGGTGTATTTGTAAACATTACGTTAACTGAAATCGGCCTACTGAACCGCAATTTTGGAATCTGACAAGATGCACGAGTGATGTCACAGTGTGAGCAGTGGTGGCTCGTTCCATCACAGAGGATAGGCAATAGGGTGCAAACTTACACTCATTCTCTACAACATTTACTTCAGTTATGGGTGGTGAACTGACGTCATTAACGTGCTCGACGTCTGGTTTACGTCAGGTATATTGTCCTGAAATTAATGTTTAAGTTAATTCCCATAACTAAAGCAAGTTTTCCAATATGTGAGTAGAAGAGTGAAACTAGCAATATTGTGGGCGATAACCAGAAACGTCAGACTGAGTGACGTCAGTCGTGGGTTCTTATACTCAGGCAAACCCTAAAACACTTCAGATTGGCCACTTCGTGCATCGTGCCCAGGCTCTCAAACTGGGTAGAATTTACTAACATTTCTCTCGTCAACTTACAGTACATGCACGAGGACGGCTACACCAATTATGGGATGATCGGCTGTACCCAGCCCCGGAGAGTGGCTGCCATGTCAGTTGCCAAGCGAGTCAGTGAGGAGATGGGAGTCCACTTAGGAGAAGAAGTGGGATATGCCATTCGGTTTGAAGATGTCACAACAGAGGTACATGACTGTGCATAGATATATAATAACCCTTTGAGGGGTACCCCCTTTGAAAAAGAAGAATAAGGTGATCGTGTTTCTGGCTAGACTTTGGCACTTTAAAAGCTCTCAGGCAGTGGTAAAGATTGTTCTCCTCCAACACAGCTTACACACTGCACACTGCTTTCTGCCGTGTTCCGAAAATGGCTTGTGAATACCTTGCATTCCTCCTCTGGAGTTCTTTGTAGGTAAAAATCAAGTCTCATTAAGTCAGTGAGTTAATTAAAAAGTTAGTAATCCAGGGATCTGTAAAAGTCGTCGTAGAGTGTTAGTAATTTACAAATGTAAGAAATCTAAGAATCTGCAAAATCATGGTTTTGTTCCCAGGGTCATCTGTCAGGTATTCCAAATAGGTCGTAAAGGAGAGTGCACTAATCTACCATATCTACAGTTTCCTAGTGCTTACCAGAGGCAATATGTCTTATTCATTTGTTTCAGAACACGATAATAAAGTACATGACGGATGGTATTCTGTTGCGAGAGTCTCTCCGTGAGTCTGACTTGGACCACTACAGTGTCATCATCATGGATGAGGCTCATGAGCGCTCACTCAACACTGATGTTCTCTTTGGGCTGCTGAGAGAGGTGCATTTCAATTACATAAGATTAATTGCGCTTGAAATCTCAGTTAAGGAACACTTTTATTCTCAAACAAAACTAAAACGCTCCGCCGCAAACAGCGTGTTAGTTCTCGCTTATAAAGATCACTTTGCAAATCGGACATACTTTATCAGTAAGGGGATTTTATTAGCTTTCTAGTAGTATGTAGGTTGATCGTTGACCGGCATATAACGAAGCTACGAACGCATAACTGAAAACACGACCGCTTAAGGTGTATAGTAACTTTAAACACAAGATGAACATATATATAACGCCGATGAAGCTTTTCTATTCATCGAATGTTGCTTTTGCCGCAAGAAAACACAATCCGTATCTTGGGCAGCTGACGATGTCAAAAGTTGAGTTTAACAGTAATTCTTACTATCAAAAAAAGCTGTGTTTAGTTACCATAAAAGTTACAAATAAGAATAAGAAGAACAAGAAGAGAAAAACCAACAAGAACAGGCGAGGATTAAGAATGAAAACACCAAGATGAAGAATGTTTCAATACTTTTTGGTGATGAAAAGCAAGTTAAGATAAAATACCCAAAATACCCAAAAGACCATGAAAACATATCCAGTAACTACTGAAGGGAATAAAATACAACAGGTAAAACACCATTGATTTTTTTCATATGAGCATTTGATAAAACAGATTTTTACAACAGAATCGTTTAGTATTCCTTACTGGAGCTAATGTCAGATATTTGTTGCTAAGGTCGTCGCACGCAGGCGAGATCTCAAGCTTATTGTTACATCTGCTACCATGGATGCCGACAAGTTTGCTCAGTTCTTCGGAAACGTTCCAGTTTATAAGGTACAGAAGAGGTCACTTAACCGTACTCGTTGTGCTTTTGTTGTGACACGTTAATTTCATATCGCTTCAAAACTTCCAGTAAAATTTAATTGCAGAATATTTACCTTCATTAGATTTTCTGAACTAAACGAATGTGTTATAACTTGTTTTATTGCAAATGTTGACCAGATTCCTGGAAGAACTTTTCCAGTGGATATATTCTTCAGTCGTAACGTCGTTGAAGATTACGTGGATAGCGCTGTGAAGCAGATACTACAGATACACCTTACTCCATCGAAAGGTAAATAAAATAATAATAATAATATAATTATAATGGTGACTGGCCACGGCGACTGCCGCCCAATCACTGCTTTAGGTTTACCTGGGCAACCAGAAGTTTTCATACTGCTCATAATAATTGTTATAATAATAACAATAGTAATAGTAGTAGTATTAGTAGTAAATATAACGATCAGTGATGGTGATAATGGTATAACATTACAATGTTATCATTGTGACCTTTATTAGAAATTCATGGATACACCTCGCTCTATTCAAAGGTAACAATAATGATGATAAAATAATAGCGGTCATTCTTTCAGAGCCGCAGAGCGACATTTTTTCTGAATACGAAGCATGTGCTTAACTAAGGCATTCCTGTTTTGAACTGCTAAAATGAGTCCTTTCAAATGTACAGATGAAGATACATGTATAAGTGAACTAACGACATGGCAAGATAGAAAAGACTCAAAGGTGGTGTTAAAAACACCCATACAATGAATGGTCATGTTCTTCATTGAGAATTAAGGAACGCTTTATAATATGTGTATGGTGTGCGACCCGATTAAAGCTCTTTTACCCTTTTGGTTACAGGTGATTTGTTGGTGTTCATGCCTGGACAAGAGGACATCGAAGTTACCTGTGATCTCGTAGCAGGTCAGTCAAATTTTCATACCATAACATCGATCCTAAACAGTAGAATAAATTGGTACCCAGTCCAGTGACACATATAGTTCTGGGTTCTATTCTGTCAGTTGGTTAGCAGTTATGTTTTAATTGTTCAAGTTCTTTTCAGAACGACTGGATGAAGTCGAGGGAGCTCCGCCCTTAGCCGTGCTACCAATCTACTCACAGCTGCCATCTGATCTCCAAGCCAAGATATTCCAGAAAGCCCCAGATGGAGTGAGAAAGTGTGTTGTGGCAACCAACATTGCAGAGACTTCACTTACAGGTTAATATATTTACTAATCAAACGTCTTTTAATTAGGTTAAAATGTTCCTTCTTGTTACTGCTGTGGTTTTTGTTGTTGTTGCTGTTCGTTTTCTTGTTTGTGTTTTTGATCTCATCAGTTCTTTTTTTCTTTTTTTCTTTTTTTCTTGTTTTTTTCTTGTCGTTTTTCTATTCCGTTCTCTTTTTCCTTCTTCTTCCTCTTTTTCTTCTTTTTCTTCTTTTTCTTCTTTTTCTTCTTTTTCTTCTTTTTCTTCTTTTTCTTCTTTTTCTTCTTCTTTTTCTTCTTCTTCTTCTTCTAATTCTTCTAATTCTTCTTCAAGACTCTTCTTATAATTCTAATTCTTCTTCTTCTTCTTCTTCTTCTGATTTTTGTGGTTGCTTATATAAAGTTTCTATTTTTCCAGTTGACGGCATAATGTTTGTGATCGATTCTGGATATTGTAAATTGAAGGTGTACAATCCCAAGATCGGTATGGATGCTTTACAAGTGTTTCCCATCAGTCAGGTAAATACAAGACAAAGTTCCGAGAGTGTAGAATTGTATTCTTTGTTGCTGAGAACATAATTCGGTAGTAGTTATGTTGTTTCTGAGCCCACTTAAAGTTTTTTTCAATCTACAGGCTAATGCAAACCAGCGTTCTGGTCGTGCGGGAAGAACCGGGCCGGGGTAAGTGACATATTTTCAAGCAATTGCCAATATGACAAACTGCAAATAGTTTCTGTAGTTGTAAGTCCAAAATAATTGAAATAAGAACATTATTTAAAAAAATGCACGGCCCTTTTTCTGTCAAACTAATGAATATAGGTTAGTTTTACTCTTTTGCTACTTAATTTCTACAGTTATAAACTTTGTATTAGCCTGTGACACAAAACATGGCAACATTTACTAAACTGCCTATTAGTCATTGGATACACATCACTGAAATTTGAATTGGTCTGAGTTGTTTAACCTTCCATTTGAAGTTTTGAAGTCCACAGTGAATATCATTTAGGCAAATTTTCGATCTAAATGATTTTGTTTAATCCTGTGTTTCCGCGTGTTTTCTTATACACAACGTAAGCAGATCTCAGACTCATTACTGTATCCGTGTTGTATGTTAGTTACTTTAAGTCACCTGAATATGTTCATTTCAATCTATATTCCATTGTTCTTTCCTTTTGCACAACGTAGGCAGTGCTTCATAGTTAATGGAGAGAAATGGTTACGAAACTCGGCCAGTTTCTTTGTTATGTGTTTTTGTTCTCTATATTTTTTGTTCGTTGGCTTTGACCGTGCACAAAACACAGAAGGTATTGAAATACATATGAACAACTAACCAGTAGAAACATTTGGGCTCACACATTGAACAAAGCAATTTGCACGGTCGCGGTTCGTTCAACATAAATCAAAGCAGCTTTGTACACTCCTTTTGAAGTTTGTTGAGCTTCTCAACCAGTTAGTTCTATCGACTATGTTGTAGTGTAGTATACCTAGTGTATGACTTTTGTTTTGTATCAAACCACTCTCGACATCCAATCGTATTTATTTCAATTTATGTTCCACTGTTCTTCGCTTCCACGAAAACAATAGACAGTGCTTCCGCCTCTTCACTGAGAACAACTACAAGAACGAGCTTCTGACCACAACTGTCCCTGAGATTCAGAGGACAAACCTCTCGAACGTGGTGTTGCTCTTGAAATCCCTGGGAGTACAAAATCTGTTGGAGTTTCATTTTATGGACCCACCACCCCAGGCAAGTAAATGTTAGCTAGTCTCAGTATATACCCTGATAACAGAGCTTTTTGTTTACCCACAAAACAGAACAAAACATATTTGTTCAGAAAACTACAACTACTAATTATAACATGTAATACTTACCTCGTATTGTACAAGCACATATTGAACGGTCTGACCAGATCATGCTAACTCTTAAATAAATATTCCATTTTTATATTTTCGTTTAGGATAGAAATCTTATTTTGAGTATTCCAAAGCTTTAGTTTTTAAATCAGTCTTTTAAATAGTCAATTTTGAGAAAAGAATTGTTGTCTTTTGTATAATTCAAATTTGCTTAACTGTATGTATATTTAAAGTACTACACATGCATATTTCCCTTAATATTGCCGCTTTCATAGTACTCGCTGAACAGTTTTTAACTAATCTTGATTGGTAAGCAATTTGACAGTTTAAAAACATAGACTGGCTTAAAACCTGTACAAATAAATTGTTTTATTGTTTTAACGTTCAAATGCTTCTTTTTATTTATAAACACGTAACAGTACCAACATATTGCAGTCGAACAAGTTGAAAGTAATCACGTTTAATATTTGGTGTGAACGCGCAGTATATGTTAAATAAATTAAAAATTGTCCATCGGAAGTAGCAGTTTGAAATTATCTCATTATATTCCATTGAATGCATAGGAGAACATTTTGAACTCTATGTACCAGTTGTGGATCTTGGGTGCACTGGACAACACGGGGAGTTTGAATCCCCTGGGAAGACAGATGGTGGAGTTCCCCCTGGATCCTGCCATGTCCAAGATGGTGATTGTGGCAGTAGACATGGACTGTAGTGATGAAATACTTGTAAGTAGTTTACCATTAGCTCTAGGGATAAGTGTCAAGGGATCGCACTTCTGTCCCGTTTTCCTCGTGGGGTTTTAACTAATCAAAGCTGTCAACAGCCTATGTCCTGGATGTATTAAACATCTCGTACTTCAAAACAACAACAACCCGGAAAAACGGTAACTTTAAAATGACTTTTTTCGTTTGTTATAAGAGCATTGCTTTCGGTGAAAAATTGTGACAGGAATTGGCATGAAAGTGAGTTTCCCAAGTTGCTGTTATTACTTTTCGGGTGTTGTCGTGGGCCATAAAGTTTGTGGGACAACATTATATTCCCAGTTTCTTGCGCTAATCCAGTTCATTCTAGATATTTTCTTTTACAGTTCGTCATGAAAGCCATTTTTGAACCTGTTAAGGAAGCTAAAAACAAGTTCTCAATTTTAGAGTTATTAGAATTGTCACGAGTCAAAGCAATAGAGATTGAGCATTGCAATATAGTTGATGATCACCAGTATAATCATGTTTATAGAAACGATGTCGATTTCTGTTAAAAACTCTTGAACCCCTGAGGTCTCTTTCCATGGCGGCAGTGCAAAGCATTGCTCAGGTTGCTGATTTATGTCTCACGAATTTCTTCTAAATTTGTCTGGAGGACGCTAAATGCTAACTACATTAAGTGATTAGAAAAGGGAATTGAAAAAGAGGTCCAGTTTAGTTAATGAAGAAAACATTACAAATAACAAAACCCAGGGTCAAAGTGGCTTTGCTTTGCCTTTTCTATAGTTATTTTAGAGGTAATCATTGACCAGTAATCAAGACTTCAATTCAACAAATGGTCAACAAGTCGTGGCTTGACAAACAAAATGTTCTCTGGAGCCCATGGTTTGATTGTTCGAAAGTCGATTAAACGTGTTAACTCACGGTTTAGTTTATTTTCTAATAGACTTTCATTTCGGGTTCAAGTAAACTGTATTTCTTAGGAGTGTTTCAGCAGTGCTTTATGAAAAGCGAGCTTTGCCTTCCTAGTTAAAGAACATCACTAAATTTTTCACCGAACAGCGGGGTCCAGGGTTTTAACGTTGTTTTTGTTGTATTGTTTTCAGACGGTTGTGTCAATGCTGTCGGTCCCTGCGATATTCTTCAGACCAAAGGGTCGTGAGGAGGAGAGTGATGCTGCACGGGAGAAGTTCGCCGTTCCGGAGTCAGACCACTTGACCTACCTCAACGTCTACATGCAGTGGAAAACCAACAAGTGAGGAATATTTTGTATTCTTAATCTTCTGAGTTGAAATGTCTTTTCTCAAACCATACCAGGTGAACGGACTAGGCGCGTAAGGCACGCCGGACTGATTCTGGCATATGGCACCATCCCACAACTCCTTGCGCGCGCGGTTGCTTTTCCAAAATGGCGTTCAAACCCAGAATCGCGCCTAGTTTGTTTTTTGCCTGAATTGCTTTCTGGGATGGTGCCAAATCGAGGCGGCGCGCTCTGATTGGCTTACTGAGGTCACGTGAGAAACTGCCGTTCTACTGGTAGTTAATAGAGAAAAATGGTTATGAAACTCGGCCAGTTTCTTTGTTATATTTTTTTGTTCTCTGTTTAATTGTTCGTTGGACTTGACCCTGCACAAAACACAGATGGTATTAAAATGCATATGAGCAACTAACTAGTAAAGTTATTCGCGCTCACTTATTGAACAAAGCAATGTGTACTGTCATGGTTCGTTCAACAAAAGACAAAGTAGCTTTGTACACTCCTTTGAAGTTTGTTGAGCTTGATAACCAGCTAGCTATGCATAGTTATGTATGAAACAGAGAATGTATGAGTCACTGAAACCAATTAAATTAGTTAACCACCCCTGTGACTACCCGTCATGCTCTACCTGATGTGCTGTACATTTTCTGTGAAATTTCTTGATTTTTTATTTAACAAGATAATACTGTTATCACCTGATGTGCTGTACATTTTCTGTGAAATTTCTTGATTTTTTATTTAACAAGATAATTCTGTTATCACCTGTCAGATGCTCTTCCTGCTAAGTTTCAGAGAGTTTTATGAGGAGCTAAGTCACTTTACTAGGTTTTCGTAGATACAGAGATTTTGTATTAACTATACTATTACTATTATTATTATTATTATTATTATTGTATTACGACGAATGTTATATTATGATTATGATAACGATTGTATATGCGGATGAGTATTTTATAGAAATGCGCAATTAAGGTGTTAAACTATCATTGTTATTTTGATCTCGATTATGATTGTTGTTATTATTTTTGTTTATTTTTCTCATTGTTGTTTGTTGTTGTTTTATCGCTCTGAATAGTTCACGGTTCATACAGATACTCAAAAGTCCCTAAATTTAAGGTGGAAATTGGAAACTTATAAAAACAATTTGATGCTCAGTTATCCATCAAGTACGTCTACAATTAAGACAACAGATTAAAGAAGAGATGTCATGTTTAGCACCTTTCAGTAATTTGTGTGACAATAAAGATCTGATCACCGTGTTTTGATTGATTTCAACTTTCCGTCTCCTTTCTTTAGCTACTCCGCCCAGTGGTGCAACGAACATTTCATTCACATCAAAGCCATGAGAAAGGTAACATTTTCAACTCATTGACGCAGGGTGTTGTTCAGTTTCATCAATCCTCATGTATTCAAGAAACTTTTTAGTACAACCTTTCTTATGCAGTAAAATAAAGTAGTAGTAGAATAATGGAATGGTAGAATAAAGAAGCAAAATATAGAATTTTACTTAAATACCGTAGTATTTAGGCATTTAAATCGAATAATAACCACAAAGAGGTAAAAAACCCCAAATATCAGGAAGCGCATCAGCTGGCTGTGTACAGTGGTGGACTGGAACCGAGGATTACGGGGTTCAAGCACAAATCCGAGTCGAGACTGGGTTCGAACTCGGGATTCCATGTCCGAGCGCCAGTTGCTTCCTTGTAGTCATTCGTGTCAGTGATAACGCTAGTAACAGTATTAGTGACGGAAAAACTGAAAGTGCGAGTGATAACAACATGTAGTGACATTAACAGCAACACCATTTGATGATGATAACAGCCGTAATACTGGTTATGCATTGATAGTGACAAAGGCTGCTACAGTGACAGTAACAGTATGGTTAACATTAATGGCGATTATACAATAATAAAAATATTAATAATAATAATAATAATAATAATAATAACAACAACAACAACAACAACAACAACAACAACAACAGTTACAGTAATGACAGTGGCGGTAGTAATTGTAAGATAGTAACAGCAAAATAGTAATAAAAATAGTAAATATAATAATAGTAATACTAATAATAACAAAAGTAATAGTAATAATAGTTGTATAAGTGACACTGACAAAAACAGTATCAGTGAGGATAATTGTGGTTTTTGGCGTCGTTTGTCTTGCACCCTAGGTACGAGAAGTGCGCTCGCAGCTGAAGGAAATCATGCTTCAACAACACTTGCCACTCAGATCCTGTGGCAATGATTGGGATATTATCCGAAAGTGCATCTGTTCCTCGTACTTTCACCAGGCAGCCAGACTTAAGGTTTGCAATAACGATTTGGGTTTTAATTATAAAATAATAACGGTCGGTCGCCCAGCATCAGCGGAGGGGCTTTTCAGTGAAGTTCTGTGTATAACCCAAATTTAATAAAGATGAACACCGAGCAATACTAACAATGAAGAAAGTGAAATTATAAGATTTCTATAAAAGAAATAAAAACACAATAGTAGCTTTTAAATTTTGCTTGTCACTTCCCTCCCTTGAATTTCTGCCAGGTTTCTTTTGTTACATATAAATCCACCACAATCTCGTTCCGTTTAGCAAGACATGAAATATAAAGCTTGAAGGATCGTAACGCACGTTCCAAGTATCTTAAATAGCTTAGATATTGCTGAGAGCATTCGCCAGATCTTGCCTTAAGCAGAGGCTACATTTGAAGGAAAAGTAGCACTTGAAAAGAGTATATGTTCTTTTTCAAGTTTTTAAATTATTCATATTCAATTGTTGTTCTTTATAACATAGTGTTTAGACTACGAGTAGTCCCTATTTTTCTTCTTAAACTCTTCAATCCGCGATAGCGAATAGTGGATAATGGATAATAGTGGATAGTCGTCTGCGAACTCACCGGCTCTTCTGCCGTATTAATATTTCTGTTATGCGGCTCGACGAACTCAGGAGGAAAAGTAGGCCCGACCGCTCTTTTTTAGCCATTCTTAACCTCACGATTTTTTACTTGTCTCAAATACATCTGAAATTTCGTTGAAAAGTCAACCAAAATTTCGTTATAACTATACCCATTTTTAAGATGAGATAGGATTCAACGCTTCGCTGTGTTTCACTAATGGAATGGTTTGTTTCTTACGTACAGGGCATTGGGGAGTACGTTAATATGCGAACTGGCATGCCATGTCATCTGCACCCGACCAGTGCGCTGTTTGGAATGGGGTATACTCCAGACTATATTGTGTACCATGAGCTGGTCATGACAACCAAGGTTTGTACACTAGCGCCGTTAGTTGTACCGTACAGTTGACAAGACAAGGTCTTCTCCTTGTCTAAATGGGAGTTACCCATACTGTCTAAATTGAAACCGATGGGTTAGGCCCATGTCAGAAGGTCTTCTCCACTTTCTGGCAGTTTATTCGGTATTGTTTCAACATAGTGTCAACATAGTACTTGTTGGGATTTTCTAAATTCACACGACTTTAGATTCAAGATGGCGGACAGCTAAGAACTGATACTCCTACTTAGAAAACTTTGCAAGAAAAAATAGAAGTTAAAATAAAACAAAGAAAAGCGAGCATGATGAGTCTTGTATCTGGGACCTCGAACACCGGAGTCACCATGCACTGCCACTACACCAACTACTCGGTTCACTGACCCCATCCTTAGTCCTCAACAACCATAAATAACCATAGATAGCCATAAATAACCCTACATGTGTTACTTGACTACCTGGTTGAATTTAGACAATAGACTGGCCTCACCGCTCCTGGTCTTGCTTCGCTCGGTCACAATTTCATGCACCCGACTGACAGACACTGGGTCTCTTAAGATTTTGGTTTGTATATGTGGTTTTCAGTGTTTTTTTGGCTTCTGTTGTAACAGATTAGATGGGTAGATAAGTAGATTTTAAAATTCATTGTATTGCAAAGCTTTACGAGGAGTTAGACTAATAGGCCTTTTCACACTAGGATCGTAAGTAGGTCCAAAGTAGGCCCACATCGTACTTTGACCCTACTTTGTGTGTGAATGGAGATACAGTAGGCCTAAAGTATGATACTTTAAAGCAGGCATCATCAAAAGAGCCGCATCCTACTTCAAAGACTGATCGGACCAGTCTTACGACCCTACTTTCACACCTTCAAATCAGACAAGCAATTAAAGCTTGTCAACTTTTGGTAAATTAAGCAATTGGATAACCACCACACTGCCAGCTGGTTGCATTGCAAGGCGAAGCTGTTGTACTCTGTAATTTAGTCCATTGTTTTGTAACGTTCTCGTTGACGTTCCCGTTCTCTGAGAACTCGGGATGGTAATTTTTTTGACAAATAATTACATATAAGTAACACACTTAAATTGCGAGTGTGAATAGGTTTTTGTAAAGCAAACAACACGTCCAAAAGTAGGATGGAGGGAACAACCTACTTTAGACCTACTTTCGATTCTAGTGTGAAAAGGCCTAAGAAAACTGTCGTATTGTATCGTACCAGGAATACATGCAGTGTGTAACAGCCGTGGATGGTAACTGGTTGGCAGAACTGGGACCAATGTTCTACACCGTGAAAGAGTCGGCGCACACACGAATGGTAAGACTGTTTGTCATTACTTCACTCCATTGATGACTAACGTCTAACTTTCCTTACCATCCCTCCATCCATCGACTGTGTCTGAGAATTCCTAAACATTTTAAGTATATTTTAAATTAAGCTTACAGAGTTATATTGTACTGAATACTGGCACAGTACAGACATGAAATTTCTTAAGATGTAAGTCAAACTCTTCTCCTTTTTCTTTCTGTTCTTGTAGGAAAAACGAAAACGTGCCAAGGAAGAAATGTCGGCGATGGAAGAAGAAATGGCGGATGCGACCGAACAGTTAAAAGCCCGTGAACGAGAAAAGCTTTCAAAGCAAATCGCCTCAGCCAGGTAAGGGCTATAAAGTTTAAAACATCAAATGTCTACAGTCATCGTTATCATCGTCAATACCACCATTATCATCACCAACATCATCGTCATCGTCATCACCACCACCATCACCATCACCAACATCATCATCATCACTACCATCACCATCGTCACCATCGTCGTTATCATCATCATCGTCATCACCATCATCATCATCACCATCATCATCACCACCATTATCATCACCAACGTCATCATCATCACTACCATCACCACCATCATCATCACCATTATCACCACCATCATCACTAACACCATCATCATCATTGCATCATCGTTATAGTTATCAGCATCATAATAATAATAGTAGTAATAAAAACAGTTGTTATTATTATTATCTTTATCATTATCAATATTTTAAGTACAGTTATATCATTAGTTGTGTGTATTATTTTTATTACTATTATTTTACTGTTATTATCATTATTGTTATCATCGTTGTAGCTTATACATGTAAGAGCTTACGATAATTTGAAAGGTAGTTAAATGTAGAAACAAAGGAAGTTAATCTGAGAATAAAAAATTTACAAAACATGTAACGTTCAGTTTGAAATAAAGCAATAAGTACATGAGTTACGGTAACGCAGCTCTGTCTTCCTTATGACGGAAGTAGCTCACTCGGAGTTCTGCTTGGAATTTAAACATGAGCCCATTAAGGGTGCGTTCGTTTGGGACCATTCCGAAATAGGGTTACATGGATTATCATCCCTGAAAATGATTTCAGCCAATCACAGCCTAGATCAGAAAATATCCATGTATTCCTATAGATCAGTTTTGTATTCCCAGTTATCGCTGACTACAATGACCACAGGCTAATTTCTGCAGGGTTAGCCTCGACTTGGTCTTGAATATATATAAATACCAGCTAGAACGATTAGACGTCCGAGCCTCCAACAATACAACGAACTGTAATTAACTCATATCTACATTGGTAATTATGTATATTCAAGAACAAATCAAGCCTGCAGAAATGAGACTGTGGTCATTGTAGTCAGCGGTAACTGGGAATACGAAACAGTTCTATTCCGGAATAGGCCCAAACGAACGCACCCTTAGCATTGTCAACGTCATTTGCATGTCGCTAACAGTCTGTTTCTCAACCTCGAGCCTCACTGACAGGCTAACTGTAGACAGAAGCGTATCAGTAAATTTCTTCACTCTGTAATAGGCAGAAAAGCGGTTTGAATCGCATAAGCATTTCCTGTTTACTTCCCGCTGGACATCCGAATGAAATCTGCTCTGTCATTGCCAGAAACGGTTGCTGCATTTAACTAGAACGTAGTTTTGTGATCTTCTTGCTTTTGAGGAAGTTTAAAATTTATCAAACTCCTTGTGGTGACCGATTACGGCGTTTTTTTGTTCTGCAGGTCCTTCATCGTAACTCCGGGCCGAAAAAATCCCGCCACACCCCGCCGGACGCCCCAAAGATTTGGGCTGTGACTCTGTAAGGCGTTCGTCAAACATAGCAAGAGTGCAAGCTTGAAATGTTTTTTTGGAAAAAATCTCGTCGGTGAAATACCGGCAACTTTTTTGTAAATAGCGTCTGTGCCTTCAATAAAGTTTTGTAGCTCATTCATAAATAAACTTTTTGAACATGGTAATATAGTTTGTGAGGGGAATGGCGCTACGAAAATGTTGTAAAACAAAATGTCCAGCCAGATCATCAGCGCTCCAAAATAGATTAGAATAAGGGTGGCGTCATTTGAGCACCCAATGAGACATCCCCTTTAAAATGTTAGTGGTAGTAGTAATGGTGTGATGGTAGTAGGAGCTGTAGTAATTAGTCATTAATAGCGGTGCTAGTGGTGGTAGTTGTCATTCAATAGTGGCAGTCTAATGATAATGGTAACCTCCCCCCACGGGCCCAAAAAGGTCCGCATTTGCAGGTTTAATAAAAGCGATGAAGAAATCCGCATGGGTGTATCCTTAACACCTGGCGCTAACTTAAATCGGAACGCCTAAAAAGACCAGAAGTGCGTTTTTTTTCATGAATTTGATTTTTGAAGAGTCCCAGTTTACGAAATTTATGAAACTTATTGGCTTTTTTAGAAGACAAACATGGCGTATGGAAATTGTCAGTACCTAGTCGCCCAAGGTTTTTTTAGCACTCCCCTCCCCCCCCCAAAAAAAATTCCTGCCTGCGGGCTTGTAGCGGTAGAATTGTGTAAGTGGCATGTGTAGTAGCAGTGGCAATGGTAGCGGTAGAAATAACAATAGTAATAGTAGTAGTAATAGAAACAGCTTCGATTGATCGAGTGATGACTGAACAACGGGTGAGAATTTGTGAAACACGTTTTGAGAGTTTAGACCAAAGCAATATCTAGTCGGTTTTCGTTCCTCTTCAAAGGTCATGAATTTCATCCAAATTACCAGGAAACAAACCTTTTTTATGTTTGAATGGTCGGGGGGGGGGTGTTAGATAGGTTGAAACTGTCACACCCAAAACCTTAACGCCCACTCTCCGCTATTGAACCTTGACAGCTCTGTAAGAAATGTGTGACATTGGCTTCAAAATATATCAAATAATGGTAGCACTAGAAGTTTCTTAGAGAAAGTGAAGTGCTGCGAGCAAGAATTCACAGAAACAAACGTCACAAAGTGCATGTTTTATTCGAGTTCCCGACTTTAACAATTGCAACTTCTCTT
>JAOBYE010055568.1:1230-21595 GCA_025403585.1 Parazoanthus swiftii
AAAGTTTGTGACGATCATAGTTCTAAATTTTTGGCACGTCGATGAATGTGGTGCCGAAACATCCGGACAGAAACAAACTGAACCTTGCGCCGCGAAAAGCCTTGCTGCCTTCGGCAGCGAAAAAGGTTTACGAATGGAAAAAGAAGAATGGAAAAAGAAGAATAGGAAAAAGAAGAATAGGAAAAAGAAGAATAGGAAAAAGAAGAATAGGAAAAAGAAGAGCCGAAATCTCAACTAAGCGCTTTCGGCCCGAGTAATACAATTTTGGTTGTTGGAAGCAAATTGAGTGGCTGGTGTAGTGGCAGTGCGTGGTGACTCAGGTGTTGAGGGTCCCGGGTTTGAGATTCACCATGCTCGCTTTCTTTCTTCTGTTTTTTTCCTTAACTTTTTTTTTGGAGTAATTTCGCAGGACGTTTTTGGCACAAACTGATGGTTTTAGATTAATTTGTGACAGTTGTTGCAAGTTAACGATGGCAAAGCCAGCGACACGGTGTAAATTACATTTTATTTTATTTATTTACAAACATTTAGGGACCTAGTGAGGTTCCATTCAGTAGCATTGCTTTCTGGTGGGGAATATAGACTCAGCTCAGAATGAAAGTGGGATGAAGTCATACTGGAATGAAACTCGATCCGGTGTCACCGCCTAACATGCGCCAAACTTGCATTCATTGGGTAGCCAAGCAAATCCAAACAAATCCGAGAAACTTGAATCGACTTGCGCGCAATTCCAAGCTAGTTTAAAATCGACTCAAGTGATGAATTGCAAGTACACCTGTACCATTTCACAGTACACCACGCCGGCTATTGTTCTTTGGGTTGGGGTTATTGTTAGGACAATTGGTCCATCGCTGTTGCAGCCAATCGTGTCATTCGTTTTCCGGTACAACCTGGCTCTCATTTGCCCATAGCTGTCATAACTGGTTGTGACAAAGCTGCTTTGTTTTGAGTTGAACATACCGCATTGTTTTGTTTTGTTTTACCATAGCCAAAATGTTTTAACTGATAAAATTGTTCATATGCATTTAAATACTATGTGTTTTGCATGCGATCAAGGCAAACGAACAAGAGATACAAAAACACGTTATGCAAAGGAACTCAGCGAGTTACTTCGCCAGTTCGTCCTATCAACAATGGCTGGTCGAGGCTCAAACTGGCCAGGGGAATTCCCAGCCAATCAATAGTCCGTCTAACGAACAGATAATCATCTGCAAATCCCCCCCCCCCCCCCCCACTACTCATTTTTTAAGTTGTCAGGGGAACTCGTCGGAAAACCTAAATAAATACCCTAAAATACCTGGCCCTCACATTGTGTTACCCGAAAATATATCTCTGGTTATAAATTGCGATCTGTTGCTTATTTGCGCCAGAATTACCCCTAAAAATACCAGGTATTATCAAAACTCAGATTTTGCCCCGAGAAAACCCCTAAAAATACTAGATTGCCAATTTCAACCCCTAAAAAATACGACGAGCTACCCCGACATCCAACTATAGGGGGTAACCCCCCCCCCAGGACTAAAATACAAGTTTCACTAATACTAACTAAATCATATCTCTAATTATTTTAAAATTCAAAATTTACAAGTTAAAATAGAAAACAAAATCTCCTGCTTTACAAGGACGCCGTGAGAGAAACATTTCACCCTCAGAAACCGGTGGCAGCTTATTTTGGATTTGAATTGATTTAATGATACTTGTGTGTTCTGTGTATTTTGGGGCCATTTGGAAACATTTATCGTCGGCTAACCTCGGAAGGTAAGCTATTCCACAACACCGCTCCACTATAGCTAAAACTTCGTTTGTAATGCTCTGTGTGAGGGCTTACCTTCCGTATCTCTGAGAGAATAGGAAAGCGTATCGGACCGATAAACGAAATTCGGTGTTTCGTTGTTTAACACTTTACACAATAAAATTGATTTTGACACTTTACGCTGATGATCGAGAGTATTCCACTCCAGTAACTTCAAGAGAGATAAAAAAAGACACTGTTCGTGAAAAAAAATCTAGCCACCATCAAGACTGTAAATAATCTACGTGGGGCGCGTACGCACCCACCTCCCCACGGGCCCAAAAAGGTCAGCATTTAGGGGTCGAACAAGACTAACAAGACGATGAAGAAGCCCGAATAGGTTTATCCGTAAAAGTTGGCGCTATCGTAAATCGAAACGACTAAAAAAGGGCATAAGTGTGTTTGTCCCATAAATCTGGCTTTTAAGAATCCAAGTTTACGAAGTTTGCACCCCCCCCCGAACAAAATTCCTGCCTATGGGCCCGACTCTATAATTAATAAACCTCATTCTACAATAAATGTTACTCTATATTTAACACCACTCTGATAAAAAACAAACAACATTCTATAGTTAACGTCACTCTATAATAATCGTCACTATAATATTACCAGCTATTACCCACGACTAGCCCCACCTGATTGGTAGAGCAACGGTGATCTGTTCCGGAGGCCTCATGGGTTCGAAGCCCACCGGCACCGGGATGAGAGATTTTTTCTCTTTCTCCGTTTGGGCCCATTTCCTTCTAGGGCTATAAACCGGAACTGCTTAGGACCTCAGTTTACCACATTGATACGATTATATCTCAATCCATGAATAACCGTTCCGGCAGTGAACAGCTGTACTTTGAGCCTGCCAAAAACAAAAAATGTTGAAAGTTGCCAAAAAGTTTGTTCAAGTTTCCAAATAAAAATAAAAAAATAAAATTTGAAAGTTTTCAAATAAAAATACAATATCTGAAAGTTGTCTTTCAAGTTGCCCAATAAAGAAATAAAAACAAATAAAAGTTGAAAGTTCCCAATTAAAAAATAAGAAAAATCAAATTACAATGTGTCAAATAAAAATAGTACAAAGAAAAAATAAAAATACATGAAAAATAATATGAATGGAGCTGGACCCGGAAATTTTTCGATAGCCAGCGTAGCTTTGGCGTTCTTGTTAGCAGGGAAGGGGAAAAGCGAAGCAGAACGCCAAAGCTACGCTGGCTAATTTTTTGGCGGTACTCGGCGACATCCGGGTATTTACATTTGGCTTTCATCCGGGTATAAATGTACTATCCCAGAAGGCGCTGCGACGCCGGTTGCCTCCCTTTCATTTCGGCTTCACCAGCGAACAACACGCGGTCCAAGTCGAGGCTTCCGACCAGAAAAATTTTCGTTCAAGCGAGGCTCTTTCTGCCACACTTTAGCCAGCTTCTCTGTCTCGTTTTCAAGCGTAAACACAAGGAAGATTTCACTGACACCGGTGAGAGTTTTTGCGGCATACTCGCAGGTGAGGGGTACAGATGCAAACTTGAATATGGCGATGAGCTCGTCAGAATCACTTGCTGAAGGTTCGATTCATCAACAAATAATGAATTCGACTGATTCAAACCACATTCCAGTTTCGACAAACGAAGTTCTAACCGAAACAGGGGTAGACAGGTCCCTCCAACAACCCAGTGAAGGAATAACCACAATTTCTGCGATGGAAATCAGTGAAAATATTGCGACAGCTGAAGCGATTGCGGCCGTGTCGTCTGACTCAGAAGGGATTTCTGTTGGGACACAAGTGATCGCGGATGTGCCAACTTTGGAGAGCGTCGACAATGAAGACCAAACTGCGTCTGCCCTGCAAATAGGTACAGGGGAGGGAGAGGCAAATTCTTCCCACACCCCAAGCGTTGCGGAAATGGGCATTTCAGCACTACCTCAAACGCAAGAAGCGTTAACAATCGAATCACAGGAAAACAATATTATATCAACGGAGTCTGCGATAGTTTCGACAGTTGCAGACACTGTTAGCGTTTTGTCACAGTCCCAGGGCCTCCCCCTTGTCCCAACAAATATGCCCCCCTGGGCTGGAAGATTGCGTGACTGTGAAATGATTGGGGATTCTTACAGAGGCTATGTAACAAATGAAGTAGAGCTTGATCTAATTCTGACTCTCCACAAGCAGCATACAAGCACCTGTTGGGGCACACGCCAGTCACCATCCTCGGCAAAACCTTCAATTAGGCTTATGTGGCGCTCCCAGTATGTGCCATATGATGGAATACCCTTCCTAAACACAGGTGCGAAAATGATACTTGGTACTAACACAGTTGAAAATAGCTGTTTGGTACAGATTACAGCTATTTTGTTATTGTGAGTTAAAATTGTTTTTACACAAAGAAGCGGCTAAAATTCTTAGAATGTAGAAAATTTCCGACAAAATTATGTATACTGTAGAAAATCAAATATAGACACCTGGTACATTTATGATATTATTGAAGTTAAATGGGGGATGCAATTATTAGAGACAGGAAGCAAAATCATGGCATGAAGATTGTTTAATTTTTGACATCATCAATAGAAAAATTGATATGCAAGTCTTTACTGTAAAAAGGTGAAGAAGTTCACAACCTGTAACTAGAATAGAATTTCAATAGGAGGGAGGAGGGGCAAAAGGGCTTTTTATGTAGGGTCATTTGTTTCAGACTGCACATATTTTTATGGTCTCCAAAACAGTATAATTATTTTGAACTTTGAGAGTGATTTTAAGCAAAACTGAACGACTCATTAGAAACATTACCTGTAAAGGTCAAATATTTATTTTAAGAGATATCATTTGGAAGTTTATGCAGACACTAATGCAGTTTTATCTACATGATGTCGACCACTTTGGACCCTTAGACAAAGCATATTTTATACTGAAAAATTTCAGGACCCCTTCCTAATTATGCAAAATTTTGGAGGTCCCTAGTTGGCCAGAGTTATTTTTGGGGATAGGCTAAGGATTTTTGGGGGGTAGTCTGGCAAAACAAGTGTCAGATTCAACAAAAGTTTAGTCTGATATAAGGTAAGGGTTTGGAAGAGCAAACAGCACATATTCACCAAATTTTCTATAGAGTGTACATGCCCCCAGCCCTCATTTAATAAGAAATTGAAAGCAGCACCACACTAAGCGTAAACTGTTTACAGGACGGCGAGCAACTGTTATGGAGTGTCAATATGGACCAAGACGAAAAGGCAACATTAATAAGAAACAGGTTTTTCATGAGGACACTGGGATCATGTCAATCAAAAAGCTACACAGACCAACATGTCCTGCAAGGATATATATCAAGAAAGTTCGAAAGTTTCCAGAGTTTAGGATAGACCCAAGTTTAGAGGGAAAGAATGTGCGACAAGCTCAAGAACGTGCCTTGACAGCTCTACGACTGGCAGGGATTGAAACAGGAGGAGAAGAAAGGTGAACCTTATATAATTTATTTTATAATACCACTTCCACAAAAAATCATTTTCCAATTACTGTAGATTAAACTATGAACTTTTCGTAGAGGCAGGAGACTTACACAAATCAGTCAAATGTCCCCTCCCCCTGACAATTTTTTTTTTCCCTTTCAAATTGTTAAGCACTAAAGCTGCAAAAATGTGCAACACAATTTGAATGCAACTCAAGGTAAGTAAAAAAGGCTTTCATATGTTTTGGGCCCAGAAGCTTTCAATGTGTTTGTAATAAAAAGCGTGTATTTCAGGCATTGACATAAGAGTGAAAGGTCATATGACATCATAGCAGGTCATGCAAGTCTGTCAGGAAACAGCATGGTATCATTGTTTGTGAGAACTGTCAAGTTGTAGGTCTTGTCTGAATGTAGCAGCACTTCAGGGAAAAAAGGAAGAAAACTTTGATTCCATTCAGCATTTCTGCAATACTTAGGCCACAGTTTTCGTTTCTTAGAACTTCAGTATAAACCATTAGAGGTTAGTGCCTTGAGTTTGTCTGTTTTGGTGAGACAAAAGCATTGATTATTTTTCCACTTACTGAAGTTTTTTTAGTATCAAATTTTAAAGGTTTCACCAGGTCGAGGTTCTTATAATTTGTATTAGACAAACATTCATCAGTTCAGTCTATTTTTCAACTAAAAAAATGTTTTTCAAGAAAACTCTAGAGCCATCAGAACCTTTGCTCAAAACTCCCTTTCGGCAAACACACACAACAGACAAGACATGACTTCGACCTTGACAATGTCACAATTTTAGACAAGTGCTCCCAGTGGAACAAGGGACTGTTTTTAGAAGCGTGGCATTCAGCAAAGGACAATAACTCAATCAATGAATATATCGACTTTCCTTGTGTTTATCACCATTTATAGAATTTTCAGCTAACATTTTTTTAAACTTACATGTAAATAACTACTTTTCAATTGTTTTTAAAGCTTGCTGAACTCATTTTAATTCAGGTCAACCAAGGAAGGTCACGGAAGTGATTGAAAAATTTTACATTTAATAACCTATTTTAATCAGAGTCAGTTCTTTTATCAATTTATGTGCAAGCCCCAAATAATGTTTTACTACCAAGAAGTCTCTCTGTTTTAATACTGTTCATTTTTGATCCCTAAAAAACACAGAAATTCAGGAGAAAACAATTACATGTATGTGGATCCCTGACCACATTCCAAAAAATATTGGTTTTTACATGTATCCCTGACAGAAGTACAATTTTGTGTTGTTTAAATTTATTATTAATTATCTTTTTGGCAGGTTTTATGTCCAGTTACCACTACCTATTGCACATGAGTACCATGATGTAGACGACATTCCCATGGTAGTGCCAGGGTTAGATGGCTCCCCAGCTCAACGGCTTGACCCCAAGGTGGCTGACAAGGTGCAAGAACTGGTAGCCAGGGGGGTGACTGGCATCTACACTGTGAAGCACTGTCTGAAGGAATTTGTTGAGAAGGAGCTGTTTGTCAGCCAGGAGTGTCCCCCCAGGCACAACAAGGCCTTCTTTCCAACCATCATTGATATTCAGAATCATATTCACACGGCACAGATGGCTTTGGCCACTGGAACTCTGTTGCCACTTCCACCGGTAAGGGTTTTGTAAGTACATGTATATCAAGGAAAGAAGTTTAAGTAGGTGTAGTAGAATGAGAGAATAGATGAACAGAATTATGAAAATTTTATTGGACAAAAAGTATATTATTTTATTGTTATATTTTTTAAAAACAGAAAAAAATTGATGGGTATAATTCTATTATGATTTGTTTTTATTAAATTTGCCAAGTTAAAATTGTATATCATTATGAAAGGTAGTATTAATAAGTAATAGATAATACATAATTATAGTATTAAACTTTAAGTTTGCATAAAACAAACAGTTTTGTCCATTACCTGTAGATCATCATCAGATTTTGATGATGACGAACAAATGGTTGAAAAAGTTTGTATCTTACAGCTGTAAATACTTGTAATCTAGTAGGTAAACTTTAAAGTTTTAATAACATTTTAGACTGCACCAGTTGTTTTACAAACCTGACAGCTCAATTTTTGTGGAAATGCAAAAAAATAAAATTTTACAACCAAATTGAAGTACATGTAATCAAGACACTTACCGGTACATGTATTTTTTATTCAAAGAGACAAACTTTTTAGTTTGATTAATTTTACAATCATTTTGGGAAATATTTGACCTTTAATTAGTTCTTTATTTTTCAGTATCAGATGGGTTTCTGATTTTTTTTTCAATTTTAAAAAAAATTAATTCCGCAAGATCCCCAACCTGACAGAAGCTTCATAACATGATTACTTCCAAATCATCTTCCTTACAATCATTTATGGGTTAAAAAAGCAACTTCAGAAAAATTATTGAGGGGGGGGGAAGGAGAAAGGGGCGATGCTATGCATCTCCCTTAGGAACTCTGCAACCACTCACCCCCTAACTTTTTCCAGGGCAAAAATGTTAGAAATTTTTTTCATTGATACACTGTTTATGAGTATATGGACAAAGGGTGATAAATGGAGTGAGTGGTTCTAAAGCTTAGCTTAAATGCAAGAATGGTACTAGGAAGAATTCTTAGAGAGGGGGGGTAGTGGTGCAACAACCTTCCCTCCTGAAAGAGAGAGTTAATATAAAGGGTGCCCCACCCAGACGCACTTTGGTGTTCACCTAGTTTTCAAGAGCTACTGTTGTTGCAGTTGACCAACTTGCCAGTTCCCACAACCCAGTCTAAGGAGAAGACATTTCGAAAGCGAAAGTCTGTGGCAGACAAACAAGCACAGGGCTCCCAGACCCAGTACCAGACTGCACAAGCTGTGGCCAGCATACAACAGACTGAGAATGCCGCACTCACTCAGCAGCAGGATCAGGTATGTTAGGTTTGCTGCAGGTCAGCAGTCTGGGATCGAGGGGAATTTGTTTTTTCAATATCAGGAAAAGTCAGGAAAATTTTATCTTGGTCCTGAAGGGAAAATTTTTGTTTTGATTAGAATCATGGAAGAGTGGGATTGATCAAGAACAGCTGCATTAGTTTTAAGTAATTTTGCTTGCAGAAAAGGCGGAAAAATGTGATTTGTATAACTATTATAATGTGCCAACCTCTGCTAGCCTCCAGCAAAGTATGCTAAATTTTTAACTTTCTGTTTTCCCTTTTCTTGTTTGTACAACTCATTTGTTTCTTTTTGTTTTATCTTAAGGTGTGTATAACTAAAAAAAAATCATTTTTGAAGATTGAAGTGATTCATTCTTTATTGCTCATGTTTGGCCCTGTGAAACTCCAGAGTTGAGCTTTTCACCTAAGTCTGTTTTCTGAGAATGACCATGGAAAGGTGGCCAGCTGGTTGCATTCTCACGTGAAGTCGTTGTATTCTGTAGTTTTAGCAGGTCTATTGTTTTGTAACATTGTCTCCTTGTTGGTAATTCCCTCTAATGTAGAGGTACTGCTGATTCAGGTAATATTTTTTGAGACTGGAATGTCCAGAACAGAGTTGGATTTTCAAAGGTGCGACTCACGGACTAGCTGCCACTGGGCTCACAGTGGCGTGAATGAGTGAGAAATGAGTGAAACTTTCAAAAAATGATCTATTACACCTTAATGTTAGCCAAGTGCTGTTGTATTGGAGTTCACTGTCTGAGGTTTCCAGTTAGAATTGATTTTCAATACATGTAGTATCATAGAATTCTGAAAAACAATGAGGACTAAAAAATGTTGCTATTACCATAGACGTAATCAATATCATACCCTGAAACCCTTTCTCTAATAAATACATACATGTATGTAACAACCTTAAGGTTTCGGAAGACATGTTGCGGGACCAGAGGCAGCAACAGCAGCAGGATTATCAGCAGCAGTTTGCCGAGCAGCTTCAACAAGTGCAGGTCACAACAGCACAGCAGCTTGGAGGGACAGGCCAACCCCAGATCCTCATTACACAGAACTCAGCCACAGGTCGACAAGACGGTCAGTACTGAAACTAATTTGAATGGTTACACATACATATACACATGTATATACCAGGCACTATCAGCAGGGCTTTTCAAGCAGCCAGTTCACAGCAATTATTTGGTTCAGTAGCTGAATTGAGGCCTAAGCCAGACTGTTATCAGCAGTTCACAACGATTTCTGTCTGGGATCAGTTAACCCTTTAAGCCCCAAATACGACAAATGGTGTGATGATAAATTCTCCCAACTGAGCTCCACTCTTTCTATATACCGGCAAGCAGTTTGGGAGAATTTGGCTTTTCAACTTCAACAGCTTATTCTACTTGAACAATTCCTTATTTCTCATTACCTGTTATATAATTTTGTTTGAGTTTTGTGAGGAGAAGTTAGATGTTGATAAATTGCCTGGGGCTAAAAGGGTTAAGTTATGCCCTCAGTTAACATACTGCAACACCAGGAATACTTTGTTCTTTTTATGGAGTGTTTTGGTTGTTTAAGTTCACAGTAAAACATTGAAAGACTAAACCAGTGGTTAGGCATTCCTGATCAGGGGTTTTTTGGCTTAAGAAGATTGCCCACATTTTAACCCTCAACAGGCCAGGGATTGGACCCAGGACCCCTAGTTGCCAGTCAGAGATCTTACCAACTGCACTAACCTTTAATTTGAACCTGCCCCATACTTGGGGCAGTAGATAGCAGCACCAATCCTTGTGTATCTTTTATATATCTGTTAGTTTTAGAGGCCCAAAATCCTGTGGTCATCAAGCATGCTGACACTGCAAAATGTTCTTAGTTCGGTATGATCAGGGCTTGAGTATGTGCTGGAAGCTTGCCGTAGCCTTAAAACATTATATGGTAGAGTGTGAAAAGGGGAAAAAAATTAATTGTTGAAACTTATTAAAAATATATTAATAGTAATAATAGTAATGATGATGATGATGATGATGATGATGATGGTGATGATGATAAGGATGATGGTGATGATGATGGTGATGATAATGATGATGGTGATGATGATGATGATAATATTAGCAATAATAATTTAATATTTATTAGTATCTAACAGTGTTCTAGCTAGTTAAAAGAAACGACAGGGTGCACTTATTTATATATCTTTAATATTCATGAGTTCAGCAGTATTAACGAGATTTATCAACAACTTTAAAATACTGTATAACCTGTGTTTCACGCGCAACTTTTTTCTCAAAAATTGTGCCGTTGAAATTGAGATGCGCATTACACACGGAACCTTATGTTTTCATAGCAAATAATTCGCATTTACACATAAAAACAATAAAGTCAAGCAACTCCCAATATTATGAAACATGGAGAACAACTCAAGACAAAAAGTTTGCCCAGCATAATACATCATAATTCAGTCCACATCCATCTCTTATTCAACTAAAATTGCGCAGGTTTACGATCGTGATCGAAACCCTGTTGCATTTTCTCGAGTATTTGATGACAAAATATTTTACATGAAGAATTTTCCATCTGGGCTTTGTAAAGGTTCGATCAACTCATTTATCTTCTTATTTTTTGCACAAATACAACAAGATCTGCATGAGAAGCGATCGTGCAAATATTAGGCCCTAAACAGAACAGTTCTAAGCACTTTACGTGGAACATTGCCTAGCCGCCCTTGATACATGTGTTATGTCAACTTTGTCAATATTTTAAAGATATGGCTGGTACAGTATGTACCAGTATGAACTGTATGGTCTCAACAAGTGTCACTGACACTGCTTGTCACTATTACTGTAGTGTCACGTTTAGCTTGTCTAAATTTTACTAAAAGGGTCACCAAAATGAAATAAAGGTTACCATCTTAATAGGAGTGTTCTTCATCTGCAGGTCAAGTGGTCATCGTTGTCACCAATAACAACATGTATGCGGGTCAGGGTGATGGGGACGCCCCCACAACCCTTTCACTGGGGGCTCTTCAGACTTCACAACTCTCATCATTGGCGTCTGTCTCATTCGAGGCTGCAGTGTCTGGTGGTCAGACAGTCACCTACCTGCCACAGACGCTTGACAGTAACATTCAGTTACCAACGGCAGATGGATACATTGCACAGCCACAAGCTGGGAGTATCTTGACAGTTCTGGAACCCAGGGTCACCAATGCACCTACTCAAGTATTGGGGTCAGCGACACCCTCAGATGCCGTTCAACTACAGATGGCTAATGTTCCTTCGAATGCATCAGGTAGAAAACTGACCAAGGCAACTTTGTTTCATTTACATCAATTCAACAGAAGTGATAATGAATTAGAAACCAGAAGATATTATGTAAGACGTTCAGAAACTTTAATTCTAACTTCAAACGTCTTTTAGTAATTGTGTGAGGTGAGATTGATGGAAATGAGACCTCTCACTTGCAAGTTTCCGGCCAAGTTAGACTACATGTAAGCAATATAACTTCACTTGCTGCCTGAGTAAAGCTAACTTGTATGCGACTTGATATAACTAATGTCGCCTGTTGCCCGCGGCTCGCTGAGGTTTAAGACTTATATAGGGTGTAAAGGATAGTTGACCTCTAATTTATAAACATAAACATAAATGTTAATAATAATAATAATAATAATATTAATAATAATAATAATAATACTGATATATTAAAATAATTAATACAACTTTATTGACAATCATAGTAAAAATACAATAGTTGGACAAAAAGATGCTAAGATATTACAATCAATCATTAGTTAAAAAAAAATTAAGTATAAAAAATTATTTTCTTAATAAAACAAATTCAATCCATAAAAATTTAAGTTCATAAAATTTGAGTTCATAAAACTAATTCAAATAAAACCTTCCATAAAACTGCTATTAAAAATAATAACAATTTGTTCAGGTCAATCTAGCAAGTCCCTTATCAATCTCTAGATCGTTCTCTTGCACATTAGCCCTTCTTTCTTGTCTAGATCTAGTTCCCCTTAAACACATAAGGGCAGTTCTCAGGATTGCAAAGGAGACCTTTGTTCTTATCCATGACATTGTGGTAGCATAATTCTCTTGCTTCTTTGCTGATATGAGCTCGGCTAGCCTAGAGTGATATCGCTGGCATTCAAACATATAATAACAATAATAATAATAATAAAAATAATAATAATAATAGTAATAACAATGATAATAATAATGATAATGACAATAATGATAATAATAATATAATAGTTTTAATCATTGTTAAAATAAATGTTTTAGGGACATCTCACTGGTGTCGATGCTCATACATGCCATAACAGTTTTTTTACAATATTTTTCCTTACTAAAATTGTGATTCAGAGTCGCCAATACCGCTAGTTTAGAGAAAACATATTCCGTACTTGCGGAGTCGCGAGGCGATGAAGCCAATGCGAAGGATATATTCGTACCAATGCTTTAGTTTTGCATCGCGATATTTTAATATTCCTTTCCAGTAATATACAAAAGATAATGCGATGTTCCTTAATTGATTGTTAACTCTCAATACCCCACACACGTTCCTATAGCAACTGGTGACCTTACACACCGGAAACATTGTTCCCATGCAAGCTGATGTGCCGTTTTCTTGTGATTCAGAGTATAGTTTATAGTCAAAACTATTGCAGTACGAGTTTTGTTATTGTTTGTAGTCTATACCAAGAGATGCTAATCTGTTTCATTAGCGGTTCTTCTAGTAGAACTGTTTATTGTAGCGAATGAATTCGGCTTAAGTCTCCATTTATGAATATTTTGTTGTTATTGTTTATTTATGGCTTTATGTACAGTAGAATAAAAACAAAAACTTTATTTTAAGGGGCGTCGACAGCTGTTATCAACGTGGCAACTGCTTTAGCGGAAGCCAGTCGAGTGTCGCCTTCACAGCTGCCCCTCCAGTCAGAGTCGGGTCAGGTGGCCAGCGAGCAGGGTGAACCAGCAGCAAAGCGACACAGAGCAGTTGTGCTGGACTTGGCCAGTCTGGTGAAGGAAGCAGTGTTTGACACGCAACAGGTAGAAACGATTATTAGACTGATCTACACACCTCTTTGGGTTACCTTAAAACCTTTTTGGTCTTATACCCAGGTCAAAGTTTTTTTTCTTCAGGTACACCTGTGTAACCAGTTTTGTACCTACAGTACAACCTAAATTGCAATTGCACTGCTTAAACTGAGCTACAAAAATTGTTCTGAAAGTCGTTTGTGAGCAAACGCACTGGAAGTTTTTGAAGAGCAAGTTGATCTTGCCCTTTTTGCAGGAAAAATTTTGTCCAAATCGTATGATTTAGGCCTAAGTTGCATGTTTTAGGCGCATTTTAGTCGCACTTGTGAGCAAGTATTCGCTAACTTTGAGCCCAAACTTGAAAGCTTGCAAATAGTTATGCTCGAAAGTAATTCACTGCGTATTGTGGTTTTAAGTCTTTCGTGTCTTGGTAAAACTTGACTTACTGCTTTATATGTTACCCAAATAGTACTAGTACCACTTCGTTAATCGGCTCTCCTCGGAGCGGTATTCGAATGGTGTTTGTCGTGTTCATTCTCAAAACCTTAGTCTTCCTTCTATGTATGTTAACTCCCACTTGTTGGGCTGTGGTGTCGAATACAGACGTCTTTTCAGCATCTGGTTGCAGGTGTGAGACAGAGGAGCCGGATCATATGCGAAGTTTATGTCATCTAATTGTGAACAGTTCGTTCACTGTATGCCCCTTTTCTTGTTGGCTGTAGTTTCTTGCATCATCCAATCGATTGCTAGTAAGAACAGGAACGGTAAAAGTAACCAACCTTTCCTTACATTGAAAATTTTACTGGTCTGGCGCAATAAAAATGTGTGTGTGTAACCTTAATTAGTTTACATAACGGAAACAAATGGTGACTTCACCAAAATTGAATATTCACTATTTTATTACACACAATTCAGTGTTAACACTGACTCAGTAAGTTACAATGAAAGTAAACGCTTGTTCAGTAACTGTGCTCACATAGGGGGTGGCTCCTCCTAAAATGGTCTGCAATTGGTCTAGGATTTAATGGAGCCGAAACCAATTGTAGTATTGCACACATCTTAGGTATCCTACTGACGATCAGTTACTGATTTGTCTTTTTTTTCAGCGACATAATAGTTGTCTATGCAGTTTCAATTTCAATTTGTATGTGTGCTACAAGATGACCGCTTTGTCGGCATCTAAAAGACTGGTGTGCGAACTATAATTTTATGCTCATTTATGCGTTTGTTGATAACAATTACGTTTTACCTCCAGAGAAAGTATTGCAACAGGGAGGTGGGAGTGAAAGGCGTCACACACATGTTGGAATTTTAAATTTGAAGCGTCAAAGAAACTCGAGGTTGTCAAAACTGAGGGTTGGGTTTTACTGGAGGATGTGTGTGAGTGTGTGTGTGTGTGTGTGTGGGGGGGGGGGGGGGGGTGTTTATATACGTCGCAGTTTTCTATTTGTCTGATTAGAAAGATGAGGACATGTTTCAAGTGGTCATTATATTAACCTGCTTTTATGGATGAGAAGCTGAGAAACTTTATCAGTTCGTTCACTTGCTCTGTAGGAGGTTCCACAGAACGCTCAGGTGGCCATGGGAGAAAACGTCAACCCTGCTGTCAGCGGTCAGCAACAAACAGAACAAATACCTGAGCACGTTCCGGTTTCTCAGTTAGTAACCATGGAAACCCAGTCAGTTGCCATGACGACCAGCCAAATTAATGCTGCAATGTCAACAGAGCAAGATTTACGAGGAAATGTTGAGGCAGTTCCAGTAACCATGACAACAGTTAGTAATGAGAACTCATCGGTGGTCCAGTCTTCAAATGAGCCCGCGCTAATCATCTCTGCGGACGCTAACGAACAGAAGTCAACAGATTTTAACTCGGACATGATGGAGAGCGAACAGCTAGTTGCTATGACACCAGGGGACCGGACAGTCAAGTTAGAACCTGATGAAAGAGCTGGTGACTCGAGAGTTGTCACGACACAGAGAAGTGAAGGTCTCACAGCTGTGTCGGAAGGCGTTCAATCGACTTTATTCCTAAGTGAACAGATTGACCAAAGATCAGTGAACCACAACGAGGTAAAACAGACCGACACATCGAACGGGGCGACACAATTCGCCAATAATGACAATTTGCAACAAGATCTGCAGGTAAACTTTGAGCAGCGTTCAGCTGAACAAGAAGGACTTTCAGAAAGCAGTAATAGAGAACAAGAAGATGAAGAAAATGCTAGAATGGAGGATGACGAACCTCCAGTTTGTATTGAAGAAAACTCTAAACATGACGTCACGTCCCTTTTGGCGGACGCAGCGACTCAGTCTTAACAGTGTCAATCGAGAAAATACAGAATTTGAGCGGTAAAGCCTGTGGGCGAGTATCTTGGGCGCGATGAAAGGAGGAAAGTTCCTTTCTTCGCGCCCGCGATCTTCGCTGCTTGCAGACTCGCTCACGGGCTTTGCCGCTCGATTTTGTTTTTTTTTTATTAAGACTGCTCTCAGTCAAGAGCTTTTAATCAATCTTCTCACAAGTATGACTATCACTTGACAAGTTGCTGAATTCTCCTCACTTGTCTACATAGACATTTTAGTAATAAGTTGGGAGAGTTTGTAATTTCAGTGGATAATCGAGACGATTTGGAGTGGATGATTAATTCTTCTATTCTCAAAACTAACCAACTCATTTTTACTGATGTTGTAAGAAGATTGATCTTAATTAATAATAAACTTGGTCAAAGTAACATACACATTCAGTGAGGGAAAGTCGCAATAAAGTCATTTTGAGACCAGCACACAACTAGAAACGGAGGTGATTTCAAACGCTCTTTGCACTGTTCTCTTACTATGCGACCAGGTTTAGCTACAAATATCCAGAATTTTTTTCTGATATTAAGAGAAATCGAAAAAAAGATTTGTTATTTTCTGAGATATTACGGGTAGTTTTTTATTTTTTTGGGTTGTCGACTTCAAGAAATTTTGAATTTGAAGCAGTCATTCAGTGACTACTTGCCGTCAGCGGTGGCGTAAACCAACATCCACTGTTTGTTGTCATGGTGTTTATGTCGTTAGAACATATTTTAAAATTTTTATGAAATTCTTTTCAGAACAAGCGGTTAAAATTAGTTAAAATTGAAGAGTTGTTTTTAATTATTAAAGAAATTTTAGAGATATTTAAAATGTTCTTGGAAAATTAGCGCAAACATTTTAGACGAACTTAAAAATATTTGTAGCTAAGCCTGTACAGGACTCATAAGAAGTCTTATTTAGCGCCCAGGGTCCGGTTATTCGAAAGAGGACCCAAGTTTATCCCAGGGTTAGGCGAAACTTTACACAAAATTCCTTCATCGAAAAACACTACCAGTCTTTCCAAATTATTATTGAAGAACACTCAAAGGAAACCCAATTATGTAAACCCGAAGTGACAGCCCAAATCAATCTTTAAGGAGGAAATCCCAATCGCGGGTTAAGGTTTTAACCCTGGGTTAGCGCGTACCCACTTTCGAACAACCGGGCCTTGAAGGTTGTTTTGGGCCGCCGTTGATCAACAGACTTGTTTTTCGGCAGACAAATCGAACCGATCAATGTACATTCCGGCTCTCTTTGTAACAAAATTAAGAGACTTGTGTATCTGGTAAATGTTTTTTTAAATGGATTTTAGCCTTAAATGTTCCTAAAATTGTTCTCCATTTTTCTTGGAATGATATCGGTATAAATGCATTCGAAGGCTATTCCCAACAGCTAACTCAGTTCACATATATACCCAACGCATTTGCTATCCGACTTTTTCGCTTTGCCAATTTAAATCATGTGAAGTTACACTGCTCTGTCAATGTCCTAATGGGGTCACCTCTTTTCGCCAATAGTTGCAAGTGCACATTTTCTGTATGGATCAGAGCTGTCTGCATTCCTTCTGGTCGAAAAGTAAAGTCAAGAGTTGCCACTTTTGAAGAATTCGCGTCTGTTTCATGAGCTATAAGAAATCCTTTTTGCATCAGTTAAGTCTGTGCAGCCCGAGAAGTTGGGACTGAAGTGAGATGGGTGTGAAGACAAGTGCAGCCATTAACAGTGTGAATCTGGGTTTATTTATAAGTAGTAAACACTCATTCAGTGCTAAATTGTTGTCCAAAGGTCGAGGGAAGTAATTGAGGTGTTTGAACTTCGTACGTGACCGATCAAGTTTTTCATTGTAACGGGGACGGTCATCTCGGGCATCGCGGAACAGGGGGGGGGGCTGGGGACCTTAAACCCTTCCACATATTGAACCAATAATCACCCGACCCCCACCCCAACCAGTCGCGGTTATTGCATCTACGCAGCGGCGAGTTCTGGCTTTGGCCTGTTACAGCTAAACTGATACTGAAATCGTGTTCTCCTTTTTCTGTGATTGTTAATGAAGGGTACAAATTTCCTGGTTTTGCACTGAAGGCAGTGGGAGGGACGCGTTTTTTTTGAAGAAAATATAAACCCTTCCTTGACGAAACACGAATGTTTCCTTACGACAAGCAAGACCTGTGGAACATAACAAGTCCCCTCGTACCGTAAATAACGCGAGATATTCCCAAAATACGACAACTGGCTGAAAGCTTCTAATGATTTATTGTTTAAATAACAAAATAAATAATTAACACTGCGATTTAAATAAACTGATAATCATGTCAATTTAAACATAACTGTACAAATGATTCACTAAATATTATCTGTTGTAAGATTTCATTACCACTAATTATCAAACTGTTGCTTCAAAGAGACAAGTTTGAGAAATAACAGAAGAATATAATCGCGAAAGGAAAGCCTTTATTTTTCCCCAAGGATGCGCGGTATATGTGCCTTCTTAGACAAAGCAAATATTTCCAAAGGCCATCCCCATAAAAATTTTGTTTTCCCGATCGATAGACTGACCAATTTTTTTAAAATACTAGTAAATGAAATATAACCGACCCATTTTTTAAACGTTTTCTGTTGAAAAATTAGTTTTAACTCCAAAGGTATTCTGTTTCTTATAATGTCCCCGGTTTCAATCTCGTTTCCCCCAGATAAATAGCGATGGGGAGAAACGACAGTTGTTTACAAGTATGGCCTTTTTTGATAATGCAAAATTTTGGAATCTAAAGTTATGATTTTATTTCAAGTCAACAATTTATGTTGAATTCAACTAAAAACTTTTTTAAAATCACTTTCGGAGTTGAATTGCTTTTACTTACCTAACCCATATTAACCATTTTCATCTCTAAAACGTCATCTCAATAAGGCCAAGTAAAAAAAATCACCAAAAATATGAGGCGGGAGGTCTTTATTATTTGCTGTTTTGCCATATTTTGCTATTTTCCAAAATATAGGTTTACGTCCCATTTGCTTCTAACAAAACAGTAGAATATGGCCTCCGTTTCATATCGAGAGTTAAACAAGCTAGTTTTAATATTTATATACCAGCCAGCCTTTCATATTGAACCTTAATTATTCAAGATTTGTGAACTTTCAACTTCCAATACTAGCGTCCTTTGTGTGCTTGGAAGACCAACTTGAAAAATATATATCAGTATGTAGCTATTTCAAATATCTATTTGGCGCAACACAGGTTTCTTTTCATTTTACCAGGAAAATGTCTTGCACAAGAATTCAAAATAATGTAGCAACGAGCAAAATTTAAACAAAAATTAAACCTTAGCCAATATTTTGGCTTAAAGGCTCTTGTGATCTTCTGTTTCGCCACCTTTTCCTTGCTCACAGCATACGTCGGTGTTCCGCACACATAAAGGAGTATTTATATCTACGCACGATTTACTGCTTGTATTTTGAGTTTATCTTATAGCAGAAGCGGGCTTTTCACCAAGGTATTTTACATTTTTTAAAAGATCAGAAATAACAATTAATAAAAAAAGGAGCGGGCAGGCAAAAAAGAGGCGGGCGGGGACGGGAAACTAATATTTTTTTTACTTGACCAAAAAGCTGTAAAAGTTTTTTAAATGCGGAAAGCCAGAGCTCGATAAATGCAACCTGATTTTAAAATCATTCTGTCAACTAGACACGACATTTTCAGGACTCAACACATGGCAATTTCAAAGTATTTGAACACTGATTATTCAAGTAAAGGACTTCTCAAAGCGAATGCAGGTTAGACTAAGAATAGTCCTCCATTTTCTCCGGAAGATCGTCGAAATGGCGGATGAGAGAGCGCGCGAAATCGGCCTGGCTAGCGCGCCTTTTTGACCTCGCCCCAGGTTTCGCGCGCTTTCGTATCCGTCTTTCTGGCCATTGGCCGAGGAGGTTTAAACGCAGGCTGCGAGAGGCCTGCCAAAATATTTTACCACGTGGTTTAAAACTTGCTTTTCTTGTGACAGCGAACCGGTTTCTGTTGCAAGGTTAATGGCATTTGTAATTCAAGCATTTCGACGTATGGTTTAATATCATCTTTTGATGTACGTTCAAGAGCGTGATCAATGTGTTCTGAAATTTTCAGAATTTAAGTCTCTTCGTAAATTACTAAAGAATTAAAATCCCTAACTGTTAAAATCATATAAGTTATCTGCGCAAATACCACTAGAGAGTGCACTTCTCCCACGGTCTTGAGGCAATCACAGCTTGTGTCTTTCCGTATGTCTTGCCGTGTCGGATACAGATTGATCCAGGTCACCGCTCACGAACATCTCTAAGGCATCCAGGGAAACGCCTTAGCAAACTATATCAAATTAATTAATAATACCTATATCACAAGCAGACAATACCTCAGTGAACTTCTAACTGTTTGTATTTGTAAGGTGTTTTTTCGTTCTTGGTGCGGACAGTCCTTATAAGGTATAGCAGAGCCGTGAGGTTCAGCAGGACCCCAACGAGCGCTGCTTGCCACAGTTCGTTGGGATGGAGGAAACACAAGATCGACAGGCCGGCGTACAGCAAGAACTTCTTCCAGTTATCGATGGCCATGACGTATTTCCACAAGGTTAACAAGAAGCTTCCGTCACTGCGGGGAAGAAAACAATGCGACGTTAAATAATAGTTATAAGAGATGAGTACAAAATATTAATGGCTGAGTCCTGGACCCAAGACCGTAAAATCCAACGCTAATTTACTTAGAGCCCCCCTGGTTTTAAACCGCCCCCCGGATATAAGGCCATCGATTTGCTAACGAAGATATTATTCCCGATTTAAGGGGGGGGGGGGGGGGGGGGGGGGGGGGGGGGGGGGGGGGGGGGGGGGGGGGGGGGGGGGGGGGGGGGGGG
>JAOBYE010055679.1:0-14230 GCA_025403585.1 Parazoanthus swiftii
CCTGGGGGAGGGGGGGTTACCGGACTTGAATATTACACTTTTTAACAATAAACTAATGCTTTGGTTAAAATCTAAAGATCTATTGCATTTGACAAGGGTCGAGGCACTCAATCACTAACCTGGATACTAGAGGCAATACAGTCTCGGCCTGCTTTGATATGAATTCTTCGACCTGAGCGAGAATTGCCTCTGGTACCTAGGGTACTGAATCACCTACTTGTACCAAATAAATCTCGGGTTCGGGCCCTCCCTTTCAAAAGTTCAGGGATCCGCCTCTGTTGATATTTAAAAAAATTTCCCTTGATAAACCCATTGCTTTACAAACTTTAACTACCTTCGCCGTATCAGATATTTAAAACAACCACTCAAAGTTTGAAAAGCCATAAACTATGATCCACAAGGATTTGGACAACGTATTTTGCGATTGCGGCCATGTCTTGATTCCTACAATTATTACTTCTACTTCCACAGAAAACTTTGATGCATCGCTAAGCTACAAGGAAGTATCTGTTGATGGAAGAATGAAGAAAATTGCGTTGGCGAATCAGAATTCTAGTCTCCTTTACGTGAATGACCTCTTAAAACCAGAGTTTAAGGAGAACTGGAGGTACGGATACTAACTTGATATATAAAAAACTTACTGCAGCACATGACTCCACCAGCGTTCCCAACGTTTATAAAACCACATCCCTGCATATCTCCCTTTGTGGGGCTGTATCTAGTTTGGCCATTAGCAAAAATTCCCGAGTCGCAGAGGTCTGGACCCTGGCAATCAAATCCACAACACAGTGGCTCGGAGCAATCCTGGTGGTACTGCTGGCATCCGTAGTCCGCGTGGAGTTTGGGTCGACTGCAGCCCGCGGCACCCTGAACTTTGTTGTTCTTCATACAGTGATTAATGGCTGCACTGAAACGTCCGTAGGTGGAGCGCTGACAGTCCACTCCGTTGGTCTGTAGGTCAAATACGAAGTGATCTTTGTTTAAGGTCCAGAGTAACAGTAGTATCGGAAATTTGACAAAATGAAAGAGTACTGATTTTCGTACTTAAAATTTAAAAACATAAAAAGGTCTGAGCAAAGAGTTGACCACGTTGCTGATTCCGAAAAAAGGCAAAGAAAGAACTTGTTTTTTCTTACCCTGTTCACAATTTCAAAGATATCACCAAAAGTGCCACAGATGTGCCATCCGTCTGCGCACAGGTCAGCGGCCTTCCCACAAGACCAACCCCACAATCCCAAATCGTCACCGCACTTGGCTCCAGGCGTCTTGAGAACACGAAGACTCTTCCTGTCCCACCACCAGCCCTTACAGCCGGCAATGGTTGGATGCTTGAAGAAACCTTCCCTGCCTCCGTCGGAACAGCCAGTGGCAAGGGCTGACGAGAAGAAACACCATTAGATTGAAATTTGGCCTCGAATTAAAGGGTTACTCCAGCAGTTCGAGTCACGTTTGAAAGATTAACTTAAAACTGGCTGAGAAAAACGAACTTGATACTCGTTTTGTTCAAAGATGTTTAGAAACGCGAGGCGAAAGGGCAAAAACCGAATGTTTCTGACAAAAATTGCTACCAGTGGCGTAGAAAAGTTTCACCAGTAACGTAGTCCTCGGAAAAACAATGCCGGTTCCTCCAGATTTTGTGGAGCGGCGCGGGAACCTACATGTTAATTGCAGAAATTTTTTAAGAAGCATACTTGCGCTTCGTTGACAAATAATTTGAAGGGAGATATTTGTTAAACGACCAACAGGATTGAGTGAAACAATATATGTTCAAACGAGCTGCTGGTCCAGTTAAGTCAAGTTATCATCACAAGTGAGGCCTTGCTTGGTGGATCAGCTATGGAATTAATTCAAACGCTTGTTAACTGACAGCGTTGGAGTACCCTTTTAAGGAGAAGCTTCCCCGCAATTATCGAACTTTTATTAATTATTTCATATTTTGCAGATATCTCTATTTTGACCTGAAGAATCCAGATTCTACATCATGAGGAGGTTTTCCTTTTATGGAAACAATTGTCGATTTTGAAGGCAATTTTGGATATTAAGTAAGTGGAATACAAGTTATGGAGTTCATGCTTTTAAAATTAAAGACTACCAGCTCGTACGCTATGCGATGTTAGAACTTTTTCGCTTACGAACAGCGTTTTGTTGCGTTAAAAACTTCTCCTTCAATCTACCAAAGCACAACAAAAACTCTCCCTTAAATATGCCACTGAATTCAGACTACTGACTTTTTTCATGTAAAACACAGAACGGATGTTCATCCTGCGGGAGCATCGAAATACAGAAAATGACAAGTGAAGTTACAAGTTGTGTAAATACTTAAATAGAATGTTATTATCTGCGTGTTTTAAAAAGCAATAAAATACAATATTACTGGAACTTTACACACCTCCACTTCCGTACTTGAGTGCTGGGTCATCTGTTAGAATAAATCAAAACAAATGGTTTGTTATTATCTCGAGTTCTCAGTTCTGATTATCAGGACTAAAACAGCCAAATGTGGTATAAACAAGCAATATTCTTGTATCAGAAGAAAAGCAGTGCGCCTTGAATTTAAGATAAATAAAGACTACGACAAATAATCCAATCGTAATTCTAGGCAAGGATGGCGAAGTTTCGAGCAGGTTTGAAATGGATTACGGCAAATAATGACAACAGAAGCGAGTTATTTCTCGTTTACCCGAAGAAACTAACGCGATAAAACCTGAAATTTAGCTGATCCTTGGCAATTCTGTCGGTTAAAAAGGTTTTCTGAACTAGTTAAATCGTGGAACCAGTCACACGACCAGTTATATTGTTATCAAAAACGCGTTTTCTAAAGGGAAAAAAACCCTTGATTGGAATGTTGCTCGTTTAACTTAATTACCATATGAAGTTTTATTTCCTACAGAAATTCAGAAATATAATACGACAGATCGAACATGCAGAACTAAGTATGTGCTTTTTTCGAGGATAAAATGTATTGTTTTTGCACCCACGCTTGCAAATGGCGTATAGCCCCGAGGTCAAGAGGGGAATTGCAGATTAGCTTTTTAACGAATGAAGAGAAAAAGAAAAAACAAGAAATTACCTGCGAATCTGCAGTTACTACCGCTAAACTTGATGTTGTCAATGGCGATATCTCCCTGGTACGTCGCCCCTCGAGAGCCAACTATATGCACCCGGAATCCATACGTACTGGACAGCGGTATACTTCCCGTCGAGATCCACTTGTCGCCTTGGTCACCTGAAAATTAGCACAAGTCAACTGATTGGTTATGAATAGTAATAAAAGCAAGAGTGTGCAAAGACAATGAGAACAATCCAGGCCCTTACGCTTCCACGAAAATAACCACATCACCGACGGACTTTACTCACGATCGCTTCGATAACATCTCCAAAACTACCAAAACAAACTGCTAACTTTAGCTACTTAAACAAACAAACTCCCCTTACATAATTATACAGTAAAAGAAGACAAGCTACCTAAAATACGAACCTGTTACGTTCTTGATGAGGGTCACATTGTTTCCGCTGTTAATGAACACAAGCAGTGAACCGATCGATCCTCCGCTCATGTGATACGCAAACTGGAGGTTGCAGGAGCCTGTCGGGTACATGTAGGGACCCTCCAGCAGGGCAAACTCGCCTTTGGAGAACCAGCTCGCCTCGATATGGACATAGTAACCTTGAGAAACACCAAAAATTAGTTATCATCACTAGAAACATCGATAACGGCAAAGACGTCTTGTTCGGGCACACCTGGGCTTGACCTTGGGCATTAGCTATCTAAGTTGAGTGACATGTAGGAATACCTGCTCATGCGTGGGTTGTGAAAGAAACAAACGCTTGCAGCTATCCAAAATGGTGCCTCAAAATCCAATTCTTACAGCTAGAATAAAAAACCTGTCATTTTTTTTTTACCAAAACGTTGGGCAGTTGACTTTTCACAGTCGACAAAGAAAAGCAAAGTGAGAAGCATTCTTATTGTTCACAAACCGTTCCTGTTTTTTGGAAGTTTGTGAGATTGATTGACGTTTTTCGAACATGTCACTCTTAACTAATAATTGATAATTAAAAAAACCAGTTCAAATTGAACTGGTTATTATGTTCATCCTAATATACTCTTTCAATTTCCGTTCACGCACACCTTTTCTTCAAAAAGTTTATGAATGAATGGACAAAAAACTATTTGACCTGTTTTAACCACTACGCTGACGAAAAGACTTGACGGATTCAAAATCCCTATTTGGTTCCTTTGACAACGTACAAAGAAACCGTCCAGCCAAAACTATCGATCAGTCACTATCGCTCATCAAATAAATCAAGCGAGAAAAATTCAAGCGGATGTCGTAGTAGAGGCTTTGCGTCTTTAATGTAGAGAGAAACACGACATACACAAAAAGCAACAAAACATGGCGCCGGAATCTGAGTACAGGGCAAGTGACTCACCATTCGCTTTATTGTCCGCATCCGTTTTGGGACCGGTGTCTTGGCTGTGGGTTGAACCCTTCCTGAGATACCAGTTCATATCAGCCGTCGCCGAGTTGTTCCAGTGACACATGCCGTTCTCAAAGTCACAGTCCCCTCCCAGTGGCCCTGGAAACAACGACGTATCAAAGATCATTAATAATAATATTAATGAAAATAATAATAATAATAATAATAATAATAATAATAATAATAATAATAAACTTCGCGCCACCGTGTAATATCCTCTATACAAATGTGTGAAACCTTTGCTGAAAATCAGTGAAAGGTGGGATGTAAACCCACGAGTATCGGACTACTGGACAACTGCTCTGCCAGCGAAGTTATTGAGTCAAATGTTATGCAGTGTGATCTTAGAAAATATCAACGATTCACACACAGAAAAATGGATAGGAGAGGATTCAGCGCTTCAATTGAATACACTCGGCAATTATCTTCAAGCATTTATATATATGTGTAAGTTCCGCTGACTCTCGGACAGCAAATAGCAGAGATTTCACATATCTTTTAGTGGGGGGGGTGTTAATATGGAGTTTCGATAACTACATTTATCAACAAATTGGCTACCGATTTTGTTAAAATCTAATGTTTTATACAATTTTTCTAGGGTTTCGGGTCAGCCAGTCCTGGATCCGCTCCAGGCGTTGCAAAATCACCAACCCAGAAACCAACGCGAGTAAAGTTTTAATTCGCAACTGACAACTTACATAGAAGACACACTAGCTAAATATTTTTGCTAATCTTCTTATAACTTTGTTTGAAAAACCTCAGCAATAATAGTATTGACTGCATGGAGACCATTATACAACCCGTATGGAAATCAGCATTAGTTGACGGGGCAAGCGTGTTAACTTAAGTCTAACACTGCCATTTCAAAAACCCTGAATAACATTTTTAAATGGCGGCTTTTTTGTAACTGTAATCCAAAGAAGTTGGTTTATTAGTTTTTCAACAAAACGACATTTTATCATTCAACGTTTCTGTAACTTACCAAGTGTGGGTCGCGTAAATGGCTGGCTGTTACACTTAGGAAGCGTCTGTGTACAGGGAATATTTTTCTCTGCAATAAGAAAAAATACCAGTACATATATGTAACTTAGTCAATGGTCATTGCTTTCGCTCTTACCGTAATTCTGAGTAACTTAATGTCTTATTCCAACTGACAGGATTCGTATTGTTTGGTAGAGACTGTAAAACCAGAATCATTTGTTAATTGGTACACATAAAGTGACCAATCTACAGGATAGCAGGGCTGATTTCAACACAGACAGAAGAACATTAAAATAGCCGCCAATTTTGAATAGGGTCTCTCTCTATATATGATGACCTACGAAGAATTCAATTATGCACCCTTCCTCTCTCTCTCGCTCTGTCACTGCTCTGTTTTAAGGGTAACTTAGGGTTCTTTCTACACAGAAAAAGCTATATGAAGTAATTCATGACTTACGCAGGAATTCACAGTTATGGAACTTGATGTCATCACTGAAAACCGACAGTGCACCCTTTCTCTCTCTCTCGCTCTGTCACTGCTCTGTTTTAAGGGTAACTTAGGGTTCTTTCTACACAGAAAAAGCTATATGAAGTAATTCATGACTTACGCAGGAATTCACAGTTATGGAACTTGATGTCATCACTGAAAACCGACAGTGCACCCTTTCTCTCTCTCTCGCTCTGTCACTGCTCTGTTTTGAGGGTAACTTAGGGTTCATTCTACACAGAAAAAGCTATATGAAGTGGGTGATGACTTACGTAGGAATTCACAGTTATGGAACTTGATGTCGTCGATGGCCATGTCTCCAGTATAATCCCAGCCACGGAAGCCTGCCACCACGATTTTCGCAGTACGGTTAGCTGTCATAGCATTGTGGATGCTGACCTTGGCTTGCTTCCATTGGTTTCCTTGATTTCCCCATGTAGTCCACAAGTCCACCTGTCTCCATGCTGAAAATTAAGGATGATTAAACGCGTGAGAACAGGATAACAATAACAACAACGTTTGACATTTCCAAAAAAAAGAAACACCGACTAGAAGAATGGAAGTGCAGTTATGATATGGCAAAGATACTTTGCGCATTCTCATCGATTCAAGAGCGATCTGGATCCCCCGTAAATTGAAACTGCACAGAAAACTATAATGTCGCTGAAATAAAAGGCAAATCAGTAACTGATCATCAGTAGGATACCTAAAATGTGTGCAATTCTACAATTGGCTTACGATCCGTCAAACCATAGACCAATTGCAGACCATTTTAGAAGGAGCCACCCACTATGTGAGCACAGTTACTGAACAAACGTTAGTACAGGCAAGGAAAATAGAACTGAAACCATTAAAAGAAAACTTGCGTAATTCCCACGTTTTTTAATGACCTGCGCGCATAACAGGATGTGGGAATTAAAGAGTTTCCGATTCCACGGTTTCAATGTTGCTTTTAGAAAAAAACGTTACATAACAAAATACTTGTCAACTTCGCATGTTCGGTCTTTACGGGAAATATCTAACTTCGACTCGACCAAAGACCTCGCTGTCGCACGGTCAATACAGCCAGGCGTCAGTTTGTTATTTCCCGTATTGCCCTCATTCTTGGTTAATAAATAGTAAGTCAATATTACGAATTCATAAGATAAGTAGTTACACACGCAGTAAAGTTAAAAGGTTCCTATTTTTTTCCACTTGGAATTGAAAAACGTTCGAGCCTTCGTATCCCCGTTGCCTGAGAGAGTCAACTCAAACAGACTCTCTCTATTATCTCCTCTGTCACAGGTTTTTACCAGAGTATTTAGTGATTTGTGATTTGGAGTCTTTTACATTTCTTACTTGTCTGGTCAGGCCACTTGTTGTAGACATAGGAGACCACGTGGAGAGATCCCACGCCATCACCATACATGTGGTACCAGAAGGTCATGAAACATCTGCGATGGATCACCATTGGTCGACTTTCCAGGTCTGCATGGTCTTGGGAGTTACCCTTGGACGCATCGATGTACAAATAACGTCCTGGAAAGACACAATATGTTACACGTCTAGCATTCTGATCATGCTTAAGACAGTCATAATTAAATATCAAAGCTCTTTTCGCTTTACCGAGGCAAATGCGCGAAACATGTTACCGAATAATATTAGGAAAGCAACATCACTTATTCAAAATGGGGCATTATAACACACAGTAATGATAAAAAAAACGTGAGCATTTGTCTTGAAGATGATCACGTAGAGCAAAAACGTTCGTTTTCTTTATCATAACTGTGTGTATGCCTCATTATTATTTGTTTATATCATGCTAGAGAATTACATTTTAAACATCACTTAATAAATTTAACAAAGCTCTAAAACCTTATGTTTGTTAATTAGTGTAGAATACTTAACATAACGACAAGTAGTTGGCAACCTATTAAAATATAGCAATTAAGAAAAGTATAAAAATAAAGGTTTTAATTTTAAGGTTAACCTACTCCAGCAAGAACATTTTCAGAAATCCCGGGTGTTCAAACGTTTACCACTGTTATTATTTGTGGATTAGTAAGTACCCGGTCTTCCATATTTTACAGGCCCTTGGTTCAGTAACTTCTTTTTGCACTATTAATACTTAGCTTCTTGTCCAACTTATACTTGCCATATTTGGGTCCTCGCATAAGAACAGAACATGTTATATATGATCACGATCCCTTTCTTTGATAGCGGAAGATATCAAAGTTTTCAACTCCAAATAAACTACAACTCTATACTCCTTAAATGTTCTCTTGTTTGCCCGTATTTTTATCATTCACTCTGAGGACGGCTGTTAGTCGGACCGTAGTTCGTTTGCGTTTAAAGTTTTAAACATGCGAGCAGAGTAACATTTTAAACAACCAAAGGTGGTTTAACGAACACAGCCTGTACCAAGCCAGCCCCCCCTCCCCCAACGCGCCCACGCTCCAACACATACACACACATAGACACACACACAGAGAGACACACACACACCTGCCCCCTCTTTCTCTGAAAAGCCTCTCATTCAAAAAGTCATGATCAAGACAACAACAAAAGTAATAAATAGAGGAATTGTGAATTCTAATATTGACAAACTTTAATCGACTACATTATATTAGTTATTACCAAATATGGTCTTCTTGGTGTGGTCATAGGAAGGTCCAGTGTTGAGACTTCCCGTCTCGCCGCGTCCAATCTGCCAATCCATCTGATCATGGCCATTGTTCTCGTTTTCCCAACAAGTGATGCAGTCCTCAAAATCATCGTCTAACAGAGTTGGTTTGGCTGTAGGTACAAAAATCTAGGAGTGAAAAACTGAACTTCCTTTTCGCAGACAGTCTTGTAAGCAAATTTTAAGCCTTCATCATTTTAAATCTAAATTCCGCGATTTTTCAATTTGACTTTCCATGACCGCATCTTAGGAAACATATGAGTTTCACGCAAATTAATGGATCACAATGTTGTTTGCCATTTTTATAGCTCGCATTGTCCAAGATCTTCCACAAACATGGATTTTGAAGTGTCACAAGTTTATACTTTTCCAGGTTTTCATAACTGAAGACATCCTTATTTAAAGTGCTATTGCCTTCCCCGAGTGTTTTTGTCTTTAATCATACAATAAATGAAATTATAACAGCATTCTAGGTCACTACAATAGTAAACTAGTACTAAATCGTAATTACCCAGACTTGTTCTTTTACCATAATGTTGATTACCAGATAATGGGGATTTATGACTCTCAGTAGAAATATAAAATAAATAAATTATATAAATGTAAAGTGTAAATGGGTTACAACTTGAATTTTCACGCTTTGAACCGATCGTCGGGCAACTGTTTAAAATTCTGAGTTAAGAGTTTAAGATTAGTTTGGAATGCTAATTATGTGATTTCCCTATCGAAGTTCAGTGACATCATTGGAAATATCCATACACTGCTTTCATAATTTGCTCAAGTGATCATAAACAATAACTTCAAGTCGAGGTCAAGCTCCTAGTTTTCATACATTTGCTATATTTTTGCCCTCGATGTTTTTGTTCATAGTCAGAGGCATATTATGAAAGTGGTCTATTAAGCTCCATACTTACATGGAGCAGGTGTTGGAGGAATCGGACCTGTGAGGAAACAGTAGGTAAGGTAAGGTGAGATAAGGAAGTTACAAACTGCTATCTTGGATACAAATTCAAAAAAGAAAACTATTAAAATTATTTTAGTAAAAGACATCAGATATGTAAAGCTTTATTCGCTTATACCTATAAACATTACTTAGTTACATGGTCGACTGTGGAACACACACAAAAAAACTAGTACAAAGAAAGACGCAGGAAATTTACTGTTTTTGCATACTGGTGTAATGCAAAATGTTGAAGCATATGCCATTACATTCATTGGATTATGCATTGTTCTGTCACATCGCGAAGCGTGGTATTGTATTGTATCGCATTGCAATTGTACAACAATAGAGATGACAATTTGTAACACTTAATATTGTTAATGAATAAATGAAGGCAGTGTATCGTATTGTACCGTCTTGCCTTGTAAAGAAGTTATAGTGACCTGTCGTGCACTAGTAGTTTTGTACTGGACTGCAATGTACTACGTGCTAATGTATTGTATTGTACCAATGTATTGTATTGTTTTGTATTGTATTGTATTGTATATGTATTGTATTGTACCAATGTATTGTATTGTGTTGTATCGTATTTGTATTGTATGGTCTGATATTAAAAGTTCTTCAGTACCCTAAACACCAGCAGCGGTACTGCAAAATACAGTATAAGTTGCTTGAACTTAATATTCTTTAAGTCCTTACCCAGATTCCCACAGTTGACAAACTTGATATCATCGAGAGCAATATCAGACTGGTAACCATTGCCTCTTACGACTTCAAACACAATGGAGTACTGAACAGAGCTCGGTGCCTTAGCCACGTCACAGAACCACCTTCAAGGCGAACACAGTGGACGGAGTATTAACCTTTTAGTACAACCACGTTCCCTTACCATTTTTTAACGCAAAACAAAAAGTAGAACAACTCTCACTCTTAACCCTGAGTTTGTTAGTTGCGATAAGTGCATGTGTGTTAAATTTCAGTATTCGCAATCTCGTTCCGGTCTGGAACTGATAAATTATTTTCTGGGATTTTCGGCAGAATGGAATTAAGTTTTCTCAATCCTCTGTGGATAGTCGAGCCCCATCCAAGCTCTCGTGACTAACCTAACTCATGCAAGGCAAACGAAATTGCTACCTTTAGGACCCTTAGATGGGCTTCCTTTAAAGATGAATGCAAATATTTAGAATTGCTCTGCATTTATTGTATGAAACAGATAGTATAACTAACTGACAATAAATCACCTAAACTCTAAATGTGTTTTATCATTGCTTACTTTGTTTTATTTACATTCCTTTACATTTAAGTGCTATCTCGAAAAGAAGCCCATTAAATCTTGAAAAGAAATCCATGAACTTCTTTTCGAGTTAGGCTTTCTACAAAAAAAGGGGTCTTAAAAGGGGGTCTTGAGATGGGCTTTTTCTCATGACTAAGCCCATTGGGCTTTCTTCGAGGTTTTACCCTATTTTAGAAGTTTTAATATTATCGCGGCTTCTCAATTTAAAAAGCGAGATGCTCGGTATGTACCTATCTCCATGGTTGCCGCTCATTGTCCAGATGAGCTGCTGAGTGTCATCCGGTCGTGGGTCAAGGCTCTTCCTCATGTACACGTTAAGAGTACCCATTGACGCACCGTACATGTGGTAACAGAAACGAACCTGGCACGTGCTCGATGGTAGTAGGTTTGGCCCAAGAAGTTCAGCAAAGTGTCCATTATAATACCATGAGGTCTCCACGTATACATAATAACCTGTAGAACAATACAAGGGGTTTACAGAGTGCGCAAGGGAAAAAAGAAAATAAACACGAGACAAAGGAAAAGTAATGGAAGAAGAAATGTGGAGATAAGTACTCACTAAGGCTTTAGGAGAGCCTGTCACTTGAATAATATTGCATCACATGAACGAATTTTATATTTGTACGTTTCTCTCCCTTTATATTGTTAAGTGAGCTACTGTGCACTACACATGAGCTACATTATCATTATTTTCATCATAATCATCATCATCATCATCGTCGTAATTGTTACTTTTATCGTCATCACTGATCGTTTTTAAAACTGCTCGCCAGCAGATCGTAAAGGGGTCCTCAGGCAGCAGCCGTATACGATCCAGCACTCCGGCCTAACCGCATTAGTTACTACTAGTTATTAAAGTTAGTATCATCATCATCAACATCATCATCAACATCATCATCATCATCATTATAACCATCATCACCATCGTCATCATCACCACCATCACCAACGTCATCATCACCACCATCACCATATTCCTTATAACTAACACTATCAGTATTATTACCATAATCATCCTTATTTTTGTTTCTTACCCAGACTTGAGTCAGTAGTATGATCTTTAGAGGGGCCTGTCTGCCAACTTGGAGTGCTGCCTTTCTGTCGAGTCCACTGCATATCAGCAAACACTGCGGACTTCCACTTGCAAATGTCCTTCTCAAAGTCACAGTCGGCAGGGTGAGGCGCTAAAGAAAGTGACAGACCTTCGTTAATACATGCAGCGGTTTCACCGTCCACAGTAAATTTTACTTCAAGCTTTTTTTGTCGGGAAACGCATTGGAAATTTTAGGTTATCTAGTGTGTTTCATGTTCTCAGATGTTTTAATTAGTTTGCATGAAAGAAGAATTCATTGCCTGTTTCTTAACCAGGAACAGAACGTTTACTACAACTACCAGAATGCTTTGCGAATTTCCTTTCTTATTGAGGATAGTAGAACATTTGGTACTATTTATCTTACAAAAGGAAGTGAGCGAAGCATTCTGGTAGTTGTAATATACGTCACCATCATGAAAATGTCCTACAGAATCCTCGAACTATGCAAGAAATTGTGTTTTTTTAAGGGGCCGACTACTGTTTGATTTCTCAACCAAAGCTGAAACACGCCTCAAAATTTAACGCTGTTTTTATTCTTGATCGTATTTTAGTAACCACAAAAAGCGGCAGTTAGTTCGTAGGAGGAGCAGACTGGGCAAACTCCAGTTATTTTCCATTAATTTAATTTTCTATTTTATGTTTCTTTTCAGATCTAGAAAACATATTTACAAATTCCATGACCGTTTCACGATTTTTCATGACTGTATGAACAGTGATTATTTATGGTTATTTGTGTGTGTATGATTAATTACAAATGTTTCAAAAAATACCAGTGAACTCTTACCTGCAGTTGGTCCACCAGGTGTAGTAACAGCCGCTAAAGAAAAAAAAAAAATATTTAGCCCCAAGATTTTAACTGACAGTGTTTTATAAAATAGTGTACTATTTAACTTTTCTACTTACCACAACCGACTTCGTCCTGTCCATCGTTGCAATCCTTTAGACCGTCACAAACCCAAAACTTGTTGATGCAAATACCGTCGGACTTGCAATAATATTCGTTTGCCGAACACGTCAAATGTCCCGTTGGGGGAGGTGGAGTACCTTGGAAGTATAAAACATAAATTCATCAACTTAACCCTATGTATAGTACGCCCAAGTGGCCTAACAACTTCAAGTCGAGGTCAGTTTCCAAATTCTCATACATTTGCTGTATTTCTGCCTTACCAGCCTCGACTCAAAGGTTTTGTTCATGGCCACCGGGGCGTATTGTGCACTCCGACTATAGGTAAATGTGAGTAAAATCGGTCTCGCGTATAAAGAAATAAAATAGAAATGGTTTCATTTTAAGAAGGAAATGAATACGGTGGTATTAAGAGTGTATGGTTTTAGTTCATTGCGTAAAGTAAAAAGTATAGGAAGGGCTAAATTTTATCAAAAAATAATACTAGATTTTGATGTATTGAAATAACATGCCTGTGACCCTTTATATACTAACAATAACAATGCACAAATGCCGTAACTTAGTCAAATAACAAAGTTTAAGAATAAACTCGACTGATGAATGAAAAAGGCCGAAAGGGAAAAATTGCCTTCTCAAATTTTTGGGCTTTCGTGCCAAGGTAAACAAATTTTGTTCAAAAATAAATTTATCAAATGGCAGAAGAATTTGAAAGCGCTGCTTTGAGAAATAGGTCCTTCTACTTTGGGAGGGGCGATCTTTTGATCAACAGAAAAACCCATATTACCTCCCGTGACACATCCACCGGAGAAACTAATGTCATCGATTGCAATGTCCGTCTTGTCATCTGAACCCACCATCCCCTCGAATCCAACGTAAAACTGTTGGTTTGCGTTAAGTGGCACCTCGGCCCTGATCCAGTTGGGATTAGTGTTGGTACCTGGAGCAACAAAGTTAGACTGCCTCAACAACAACAACAACAACAACAATAAGAAGAAAAAGAAGAAGAAAAGAGTAGTAATTTATGCATAAATAATAATAATAACAATAATAGAAATAATAATATTAATAATAACAATAACAATAGTCGTAGTAATGATAATGATAATATAAATAACAACTTTATTGACAATCATAGTAAAAATACAATACATGGATAAAAAAGATGCTAAAAAATTACAATCAATCATTAGTTTAAAAAATTTTTAAGTATAAAAATTCTTTTCTTATAACAAAAAGAAATTCAATCAATAAAAATTTGAGTTCATAAAATTTGGGTTCATGAAACTAATTCAATTAAAATCGGATTCCATAAGTAATAATAATAATAATAATAATAATAAAAACAACTTTTTCTTCCTTTGGGAAGTAAGTACAACAAACAAAACGTGAA
>JAOBYE010055790.1:0-21584 GCA_025403585.1 Parazoanthus swiftii
TACTACTACTACTACTACTACTACTACTACTACTACCACTACTACTACTACTACTACTACTATTACTACTACTACTATTACTAATTCTAATGCTACTAATATTACCACAACTACTACTGCAAAAGGTGTTGCTACGAAACTAGCTAGGCAGTTGTTAGTAGTTTGTAAAAGTACACCCACGGCCTATTGCATAGAAATATTTTTACATGAAAGTGTTCTGTCAAAATTACTTATGCCCTTTGGTAAATGTTTTGGTTGGACTTTGAGACCTTGTTAAGTTTGTTTTATTAGTAGCTAAGAAAGTAAAATAATCCTCCTTAAAACATAGATCTCATACGGGAAACTATATAATACAAATGCTAAAATGTAAGCACTTGTAGTCTGGAAGTTTGAAGAATTGAATTCAAAAATAAATCTAGGGTATGACGAGGACAAACATGTAAAGTCTTTGATGTTCAAGAACGAATATAAATCTGGTTACGAAAGCAACTGGCTGAAAGTTTTGCGATAACATTAAAAGTGTTATTTTTGTGCTACTTGTTCGCTCATTCTCCCCCAAATTGAAGCTACACTTCAGATTGGCAACAACCCAGTATGTTTAGCAACTCTTAGAAGTCGTTCTTGCGGCATTAAACACGGAAGCAAGATTCCCACATCAGTGTGATAAACGCAATGTCTTGCAACCCTTTAGGCTTTGATATGTTTTGTTGCACGAAAGTTTGAAATCGTTTTATCGAATTGGAGAGTTGGACCATCAGTCAAGGTTCGACGAACTTTGAGTACGTACGTACGTATCTTAAAGAAAAGTCTACAACAAGCATTAATTGTATTCATGTTTTCCTCAAGTAGAAAATAAATAATCTATCACGATAACAGATCTACAAGGGCTTTGTAAAGCGAAAGTAATGTGTAAGGATGCTTCCACCAATAGCAGAACTGTTTTTTGCAAGCAGGAAATTTATATCTTAGAATACGTCTTTCGATTGTGAGACAATGCTTTCCAATTATATTATTAATGAAATTGCAGTTTGCCTATTTGTGTAACGGAAGAAATCTGCAATCGACACGCAAAGGCACTTTTTTTGCCAACCAGTTCTCCATTGCTTTCTTCTTTCTTCTCCTGTAAAGACGTCGCTCAAAGAAACTGCAGGCATAGCAGCTTAATGATTCTAAACATTGCAGACCAATTTGTCATCGAAACCAAATAAACAAAAAGGATTAAACTTAGTCAAGCTTGCCGGCTTTGGAACACAATACTTTACACTAGAAGGAAGATTTTTCTTTGCAGTTTTTTCACTGTTCACTGAGATACTATAGTAGAATAGTGGAAGTACTAAATGGCTATTAAGTTTCATTTGGCATTCAAACACTTACATTGAACTGGCTAATTTTCCTGTTGAGGAATTGAGCAAAGTTTTGCTCATGAAACGATGAGAACAACAACAGCAAATGCAACAACTTGTAGTATTACCCCAATTCTATCAATCTGTTTACATTTTCATCATGAGTTGAGCGAATGTCTACTCAAGCAACAATTGAAGTAAATTATATGAAAGTCAGTTAAAATATTGAAATGGCTATTATATAATTCCAAGGATATGTTTTGCGCTAATTATCATTTTTAAAAGAAAGCAATTAATCACCCAGAAAGTCTGTTAGTTCAAACGAACAACCTCGACAAGATGACAGTGGATAACTGCCCGTCTGTAAATCTTTTTTTGTGTGTTTGCTTTACTTACTTTAAAAGTAGACATCGCGGCTAAAATTCGCTTGTGAAGCGAGTAAGAGAACGACACGTTCAGAGAAGTTGAAACAGTAAGCTTGTTTTTTTTATTTACTGCTCAGTCAACGATGATAATCTTGATTTTATATAAAATGATTTTGAAACCTGAAGTTTCAAAACTATAATTGTCTTATATCATTGTCTTATACAACTGATTTGTAAAAAAAATGGCCTCCACTTCCTTCGTAAAATTGGAATAGTTTGATCAGTGTGAACTCGGCAATAAAATGTTTTTATCTGAGGCAAAACCCGTAAGCGTGGTTCGAAGGATTGTCGCAGAGTCACAGGTCTTTCTTTACACGTGGTAAGTTTTCAGAGTAATCCTTTAACTTTCAAAACGGCAGTTCATGCAAAAGCTTATTTCTAAGTATCTAACGATTTCACAACAGACACGAAGTCAGAGCCCACAAATCTGCTGACCAGAGGTGAAATAATGTAATATCTTGGTAATCATTAAAAGGCAAACTTACAACAGCCAAACAATACTTTTCCGAAACCATGCAGATATTAAGAATGATATTGAAACTATCCACTTTCCTCTATCGGGATGTAGAATTTTTAAAACCACGAAAATAAGATGTAGTGCGTTTCTTTGGTCTGGCCGTTATAATTAGTTCATATTTAAAACAGACTTCTGCCGCCAACCAACTTTTTAAAAGATTATAACTCATTGCCTAGAAGTTAAAGGAGAGTTGGGATTTTGGATACATAGCATGTTTGAATTTATCGAAATGAACTAGTTTATTTTCCCGTGATTGCTCTCAAGAATGCAAAGTTTTTCAGTCACACTTAATACCATTCCGTAGACGTGTCTAGAATTTGCAGGATAAAGAAATATCGTGATTATATTCAATTCTCATTCTTTTACGGACTTTTCTACTTGTGACAATGCACAAACACAAACGTTGCGCAATTTAATGCTTCTCAAATTCATTTTTCTTTCTCCGATGGTAAATTTTCACCGCGTTACTAAAGCTTCACTCTCGACCTGTTGATATTTGTCAGTTCGCTTCCTGTAGTCTCGATAGCAAAACGGAAGCCAATATACGCGGGCCCTCATTCTCAGATCATTCAAATGAGGGGTGCCCATGCGAAACTTTTTTTATGACCGAATAAAACAACACAAATATTCAGCTCTCGAAAACCTCTTGTGTTTCGCCTGATTGCTACTTTTCTGTTACCTCTTGTTTACTTTCTTGACTTAACATGTTATCACAATGTAAAAGTTTCGCTTTTATCTTGCTTTTGAAGCAGAAATCGTAAAAATACAGCGCCCGGGGCACAAAAAGTTCACTGAAGATTGAAACTTTTGAAAATTGCACAGCAAAAGTCGTAAGTCGCTTCCTTAAATCCGGAAGAGGCATTCAGCTGGCTAACCCTAAAAACTAGAACTTGACTCGAAAGTTCAAGTTTTACCCGCAAGCCAAACAGGTCTCACTTGTTCTTGTGTTTTCTATGCGCCCAATTGCGGCTTTTGTGATCGCGTAGATGTATTCGTACTACGAACTCACTAAGCTAACGAGCTGATGATTTGTCCTAAACAATCTTTGCAACCGCTTTGGAGTATATGTCGGAGAATAATTAAGGCTATTTCACCTACCTCCTCCTTTATCTTTTGAGGAGTTTGGCTCCACGCTTGCCGCTAAGGCACCAGGATGTGGTATACAAGAGGTGGGCTGGTGGCAGAGCGGTGAAAACTTTACCACGCTCTCTGAATCAGTTAAATAACATGTATTTGCTTGCTCCAAGCCTGGCTCAGGCTTAATTCGTACCTCCATGGCTTCAGAGTGATGAATTTAGATAACTATGCTTGGCTTGAACGCTATTCACAGTGTAACTCGACCAAGCAGTAAAAATATTCTAGTGCCATTGTCAAGCCACGGGGCTGGAGTCTCAAGGCACTAATACAAGTCCCAAGCAAATTGTTTACTGCTGTTTGCTTCCAGTGCACGCGATATCAACGGAAATTTCTCGTGTGCTCTCTCTTAAGTTAGTAGCTGCCGGTAATCGACCATGATATGATGGACAAAACGAGCATGAGTTGTTTCAGGTTAAACGCGAGAAAGACACGTCCTTTCGCTGCGACGGACTCCAGACAGCATTCACTTTGCGACCAACTCGTCTCCATGAAAGTTAAAATATGCTGATTTTGTTTACCAGACAGTACTGTCCTACCATTCGTTCAACAGCGACACTCTACTGTCAAATGAGAGGCCCCAAGGTGGCGTGTAAGTCAAGATGCCCCGGGCGATGAATTTCAAATGAGTGCAGAATCCTTCAGCCGTGAAGTCTAGTTCTGGAGACAAAGAATAACGAAGATTTTAGAAAACAACGTTTCGACAGCCTTTCTGATTTTTACACGGAAATTGGCACTTCTAAGCTTTAGGCTTTCACCTTTAGTTGTTTTTACCCTCCAAACTATCCATCGCACAAAAGAATAGTTATGACTAAGTCACCTACTTTGTATGCGTCTGGATTATTTTTTGTCGGCGGGGAGGTCCGTCACCTAGTGTTCTCTCTAATTATGCAAGTTTTTGGTTAAATTGCTGGCAACCTTGACAAAGGAGCTACGTTTAAGAGATATCAAAACCTTTTCTATTTTTTATTAGGCTAATACAATTTACTAGAAATTCCAAGGAATTATTTCTGGTAGATTATATTGTTTCCTTTGGCGATTGGCAGCACTTCCCGACGTATTTATACGACGCGAACTTGGCCGAGCGGCTACCTTGCGAAGATCTGAAAGATACTTTGCTTAAAGAAAAATCAAAACAGTGGCCTGCGCCAAACTTCTTCACAGTACGTGGGGTTTTGAAAATAGTTGCATTTTGCCAACTAAGGAATCGAGCTGGACTAAAACTCGTAGAAGTGAAACTTGTATTCAAATGCCTGTAATCAGGAAACTGGTCCACAGGGACTCGCGCTATTATTGAAGTTTACAGGCCTTGAGCGATTGAAATCAAGGGGCTAAAAGCTGGGCTCGTGTTTATATTTTAAGATAAAGCCAAACAATACTTATGCTATATCGTCCGGGAGTTTTTAGTATGTATTCGGATATTAACTTCGCTTTGTTTCAAACAAAACATATCGAAATCATCATATTTATTACGCCAATGTCGAACTTTGAAGACTGAAAACCTTTGAATTGTATTTGTAGTCAAGAGAACCGTTTGAAATGCTGTGCTCAAAATGACTACATATAAAAATTGCTTAGGGGTTTCTTCAATATACAAAACTGTTCTACCTCCTGGCTTAGGGAGAATAACTTTTATTCTTAAGCCACTTTTCTACTGTTTAAAAAATTATTGGTACAGTACAATTTGTATTAACATTTGTACGTATTGCTACAGATATGGAAGAACATTTTTCAGTCATCCAGTGACTCACATCAATTATGGAAACACAAAATTATTCATTTTCTAAAGTTCTCAAGTGATAAGCAAACAAAGCGCAGAAAGGAAGTTGGTCTCTTTAATGATCAACTCCGGGGTGTCTTTCAAATTAGAATGGCGCAAAGATGATTATTACGCTTTGTTTTTGAGCTAGTGAACGGACAGTTGTTCCCCTCAGTTGTTATCCTCGCAGGAACTTCAGAATCAATCACAACCCGCCGAAGCACGTGGTTTCGTGTGATATTTCCAGTCGACTAATATATATAACTTTATTAGTATATAAACATCTGGGAATTACATCACAGAACTCCGAGTCTATTCAAATTGCGATAACATTCCTTTTTTGCATAAAAAACCTCTTTTATAAGACCGTTGAGGCAGGAAAAATGGAAAACAATCGAAAAGGTACTGAGATTCAAGAACACACATCAAGGTGGGACTACAAATTAGAACGTTTGGTTTCTATAAATTTTGAAAATGAAGCTGCGAATTGCTGCTAAAACATCGCGAGAGCACGGCCATTCCACACTCCAATTTGGTTAACAAGTAATTCTGCCGTAAGTTCATTCAAGTCTTTGTAGAGCATTGTCTTTGAGTTATTATTAGGAACGGCCTTTGAACGCAATTTAACCGCAACCGCAGAATGAAAGAAAGTTAGGGTTAGAATAATTTAATTAGGAACGTCCAGCCTCAGCCCAAGTCATCGACGTTCTGATATTTAAAAAAGAAGAATGTATTAAGACCACAACGCAAATTTCATGGCTACGATTTCAGCTATGAGCTGTGGCTCAGTTTTGGTCACCAACAATACACGGTTATGCAAATAGTCTCTTTTTTATTGTTTCGTCAAGTTGCTAGGAAGTAAGGATATTGGTCTTGACTCAGTTCTTTCACTGATTCCAAATGGAAAGCCTAGCCTGTATTCTAGATTTTCAGCGAGGACTAGAGAATCTGTATCAGTGATAACAAATTCTGAAGACCGAAAACATTATAATTCTCGTTAATTGAAATGCAACTGTTTGAGACAATTTAAATGTGAAATTTTAATGAGCGCTCGTAAATTTTTAGCACAAGTTGTTTACCCTTTCATGAGACCATGAACATTTTACTTTAATTTGAAACTCTTTTGATAAAATGTATCAAACGCATTACGTTTTTCATATATCAGATAAAGCGATTGTAAGCTAAGCAGACACTTCTCATACAAGAAGAAATCTGAAATTCGAGTTGTAATTATTTGTGCAAGCACGTGGTTGGCTCATGTCGCTTTAAAGGTATTAAAGGTATTTATCAGTTATGCAATGTCACTTGTTAAAACTTCGACAGAGGACTTCGAATTGACATCTCAAACAACAAACAAGAGAAAACTTGTACAAGTCTTAACGGAAAACTATAAAATTGAATTTTTATGGTGCTTGTTTCAAAAACCACAGCTAATTCTCCGAGATAATCATCTGGACATACGCAAACACTTCTTCTTCTTCTTCTTCTTCTCGTTCTTCTTCTTCTTCTTCTTCTTCTTCTTCTTCTCCTCTTCCTTGTTCTTCTTCTTCTTCTTCTTCTTCTTCTTCTTCTTCTTTTCTTCTTCTTCTTCTTCTTCTTCTTTTCTTCTTCTTTTCTTCTTCTTCTTCTTCTTCTTCTTCTTCTTCTTCTCGTTCTTCTTCTCGTTCTTCTTCTTTTTCTTCTTCTTCTTCTTCTCGTTCTTCTTCTTTTTCTTCTTCTTCTTCTTCTCGTTCTTCTTCTCGTTCTTCTTCTTCTTCTCGTTCTTCTTCTCGTTCTTCTTCTTCTTCTTCTTCTTCTTCTCGTTCTTCTTCTTTTTCTTCTTCTTCTTCTTCTCGTTCTTCTTCTCGTTCTTCTTTTTCTTCTTCTTCTTCTTCTCGTTCTTCTTCTCGTTCTTCTTCTTCTCGTTCTTCTTCTCGTTCTTCTTCTTCTTCTTCTTCTTCTCGTTCTTCTTCTTCTTCTTCTCGTTCTTCTTCTCGTTCTTCTTCTCGTTCTTCTTCTTCTTCTTCTTCTTCTTCTCGTTCTTCTTCTTCTTCTTCTTCTTCTTCTCGTTCTTCTTCTTCTTCTTCTTCTTCTTCTTCTCGTTCTTCTTCTCGTTCTTCTTCTTCTTCTTCTCGTTCTTCTTCTCGTTCTTCTTCTTCTTCTTCTTCTTCTTCTTCTTCTTCTTCTTCTTCTTCTTCTCGTTCTTCTTCTCGTTCTTCTTCTTCTTCTTCTTCTCGTTCTTCTTCTTCATTATCATTATCATCATCGGCATCATCTTGTTTAATTGACATTTTTTCATAAGAACGTTGGTTTTGAAAAATAGTCATAATTTACCAAAGAAGGTCTGGTAAATCAGTATACCTAAGGCCCGACGAGGCTGAGTAAAGGACATGTGTATCTATATGTATATAGTAAAGAACGTGTGTATCTATGTGTTTTGCAATTAGCATTTCCTTTATATTATATAGTATCGACAAAGCAGTAAGATTTACACTAACAAAAAGGAATCAGTGCTGATGCAGCCTCTGCGGTAGCTCGTAGTTTAGAACACAAGAATAGAACTACTGTATGTTTGCAATTTCGAAATCCTTATGTAAATGTAATGTAATTTCTCTTAAAAACACATTTAGATTTTTTTGCTATAACTTTAGAGCTTTTTTGCCTCATATTTACATCACAATGCTGGAAAGTGACCAAATACAAAATAACAATGAAATAAAAACCAGCATAACTAAGAAATATTCAGAAAGAGGAACTGAGAATCTTTGTACAGAAATGGCTTAGAATCAACTTGCGAAAGAGATGGTCCATGAAAATTATAAAATCAATGTAACCAGGAAGACACTGAAGTTTAAGCTGACAAAGAAGAGAAGGGAATGGATAGACCAGATTCTAAGGAACACCATTACAAAGAATAAGCGTTATTTTAGGCGCAAGATAGAAACTGAATGGGCTAGGTAGATCATTGGATGAATTGGAGACGCGCGGCGAAGGCTGAACTGAATTTAGGAGAACTAGGGACTCCCAGGCAAGACTGAGCGAGCGCGATGGCCAAGACAGGAAAAATTCGGCAAGAATGTGCTTAAGTATTTAAGTAAGTATATAAGCAAGTAGGTATAAGAAAATATTTTGGTTTTGGTAATCATAATTTTTGTTCACAGCTCAATAACGATTTATGGCGTACCTTCGATGTGTGGGCTACGTGTATATACCTTCATCTGCTTCCATATATGGCAACCAATTTTATTCAAAACTCAGTCAGTTCGAAAATGAACTCCAGATCCAATGATAGTAATTTATACACTTAATGTAAAAGACACAAGCAAAAGCTGTCTGTTTCTTAGGAGCTGTTAACATGTTTTAGACGTCTGAGAGAGGGGAGAGAGTTAAAATCAAGCGTGCACTTACAAGATTGTTAATAGGTTCCTCTTCCTCCTAAATAATGTTGACAAAAATATTATGTTCCCAAATACTTATGTTTTAATACGTATAAATTCAACTTGGATATCTACTTACAACAACGATCCAGTGCATTGAACTGCAATTGTTTTTGACGAGAGATTTATCCCTTCCGTTTTTTGTGTTTATCACACGTTGATGTAAGCTTTGACACGAGCTGGTGTGAGTGGGACTGGGTACGAGAACGTGCTCTCCCACGTGAAGAAATAACAATGGCGAAATCTTGACGAGCACAATCAATTTGGGAAGTTTCTCTTGAAACGAACGCAACAGCTCACCAAAATGCAATAAATGGTTGCCAGGTGTTTGTAAAGACATTTCTTTGTGTGAACAGTAAACCTCAGGATTCAGTAGAAAGTTGACAGAACATCATCCGGGACAGCTGTTTTGTAATACTGGCCTGTGCTCAATATTAAAACAAAACACTAGCATGTCTTCTTGTATTTGTTTATTTATTGATCACCAGCATATCATCAAATCAGTATTAACCCAATGGACCTTTCCCACGATTTCAGATTTCCTAACTCACCAGGATTTGCGGGGATTCTCACAAGGGTTAGGACTGCCCTGTCGGTCTCCCGGGGCAGATTTCATATCCTCGGATTTCTGCAGTTTTCGAGTCTCTTCTATATCCTCTGTTGTAAACTTTTTTTTGTTGCTCAAACAAATAATTTTTCATATAAGCACAACATTCACCTTTATCATCTTGCACGTGTATGAGTGTTTGTTACATCCGGTTATCACCCCCGGTGTCACAGTATCGCAGTCCGGTATTCAATTTTCTCCTTCTACCTTCCCATCACAACAAATTCGACATCATTTCTCTGTTTGAGATTTTTTATGCTTATTCTTTTTAGAAAAGTGTGACCTCATTTACGGCTTATCAAAAGTCTCCAGATGGTTTGGATTCGATAGTTGGCACCTCTGCGATGTGTAGGTCACCGAAACTTGAAGTTGTCCTTTTCAATGTGTCCCTTTTTAAATGCCAGGAATGGGAAAAGCAAGTCGAAGCTTCGAAACAGTGAAATATGAGGGGTTTATCAAAACATTGCGAGACTTGCGAACCTTCCAACAACAAAATATGTCAGGCCACACCAATTTCATCTTTCGTCGCACGAAGATTTTGTAAAAATTGTGAGTGTCGGTCTAACGGAAAAAATCGACAATAATAAAAAAACGAAATATTATTTTTGTATAACCTTAAATTCTAAACATCGTTTTAATGAGGTGAAAGCTTGACTATTCTCAGTTGTAATCGGCGATACTTGTACCAGTAAATTTGTGTTTTGAGTGTGAAATAATGATCAGCTACTGGAGACCGTGTCTGATCAACAGTATCGCGGGTAGACGGACGCAACGGGAACGACCACACAGGCTGCCTCTCTAAAATATACTTCTTTACCTTTAGTTTCGCCACTCCTCAACAGCCGACTGCAAGTTACTAGGACTTTTCCTTAATTTGTTAGTACTTAAAGATTTGATGTCCGTGCACTCAGACACGTCTTTTAACATTGATAGAAAACAAATAAATCATTGGCTCGCCATTCCACGTGACACAAAATTACCTCAAACAATTGTACGAGCACTTTGCACAATGGAAAATGAAAGAAAATCACTTTGAGTTACGTGGACATATTAAGGCCACGAAGAAAACTCAGATTTGTCGAAACCGGGATTCAAAATATCTGTCAAACGGCAATGCTGACGACCTGACAATTGCCCTACAAATACGAATTCATATATTGCCATTGAGGTGCTATTTTTTTTTTAAGTACGTACACTACAATTCTGTCTTCTTTAAAAATACACACTGCAAGAAAAGAAAATTCATATCATTCGATATTTATGTTCATTATTTTCGATTCATTGGACTTTTCTTGAAAGCAAATTCAATTATCTGCGGAACTCTCCGCTGTTTTTTTTTTATCACGCGACTTGTGTGGATTGCAAAACCGTTGCCGTTTCGAGTTAAAAAATTGAGTTGGGTAGTTCTTTTGCAAACGTTACGATTTCTCTAAAGGCATTGTGGAAAAACCTAGAAATTACGCACTGGCGACAGAGTGTGTTCTCGCGGATTTTGATTTTTTGTCTGCTTTTCATATATTTTTTAATATTTCTTGTTTCGCTTTAAATTATGGCCGACTTAATATTTTACTGTGCTTTCCCGCGATTTGGGGTCGGTCGGATCCTTGCTACGAAAACTCTAATTAGTATTGTCTTACAGAGTGTGATAAGTTTGCACAACCACGTGAAATTCTTGATACACTCTCTTAAAATTTTGTTCTTGAAAATCCTCGCTAATGTCACGGGTTTTGCATTTCTTAGAGATTTCACTGTCGCTGGTTTACAAATTTTCCATTTCTGGCAGTTAGAAAGAGCTAACGCCATGTCTTCGAATGGCAAACAAAGTAATAAGTCAACTACAAAACTACCCTTCGCTTATAAGTTTCTGTTCTTTTTAGGAACTAACGTCAAAAGCGGATACCAAAAAACAGGACTGGCACGACCATACTGTTGGCAAGAAGAGACTCGAGAGGCAGGGAAAATCAGTCTTTTTCGAGCCCAGTGAAGAAAATATTACTATTGAGTGTCTTTGCTTAAAACTTCTGCACGCATTATCTGAATACATGAGGGAAAAGGTAATGTGGAGAACGCCGGTCGTGTTCTAGGTCCGCCGGGACGTCTGCGTTAAAGGTGAAGAAGGTGGGGGCAAAAACGGAACGGGTGAAGAACGATCCTGAAGCCAGCAGAATCAACTGCCGCTGCTGTGCTAGAGGAACGCAAGAGCTTGATACAATACATGAGCTCTGAAATTCATGGACACTTCATCAAACTTTACGAAGAAACAAATGTTATGAGATTTGAAAGAAATATGAAAATCGATAGCTGAGAAAGTCGAGAGAAGTTTAGACGGAGTATGTGCAACAATATAGTCAACCTAAGGGAAGATCGAAGTTCGTGGGAGACAAAGATTACGCAGCAGACAGAAACAAGCGGTATCTGTATGAGAGAAGAACTTGAAGAGACAAGGAAAAAACTGAGTAAAGATAGAGAAAGGAATATATTCATGCTAGAAAACCGTTCAAGGCAAGAGTATTTGAAGTATACGAGTATCTCCGAGGCAGATCACACAAACGGGACCTAATCTACAGCATCTCGACATGAATATATAGACACTAGAGTTATTCAATTGCACGCAGTCAACAGAATCGGCGAAACTCAACAGAATCGGCGAAACTCAACAGAATCGGCTAAACTCAACAGAATCGGCTAAACTCAACAGAACAAACATAAATAGATTATTGCTCGCTTTGAATACCGAGAAGAGAGGACCCCACGTTTTCGGGAGTAAAAGCGACTTGAAGTCATCCACCCAGTTAAGACAGTTAAGAATAGCATAGCATGACCGCCACGCAAGGCAATCCATCGTCGCTATAGAGAGAGGAGAAATAAGCCAAAGTTGTCGACCAACAATTTTATTGTCGGTAAAAAAAACCCAGATGTGCTTTATCGCCGCTAAACATATCATCAATCGTAAAAGAACAGCAATGTTACTCATAATCGTAATAAAAAGACTCACCGTATGCAACGTTTTGACCGTAAATATAATAACAAGACTCACCGTTAATACTGTAAGATTCAACCCTAGGTGTAATAAATCCAATTTTTACAGATTGTACTCGTTTAGTCGTGCGAAACACAAACCAAACTTCGATGGAAAAAAGTCAGCCTTATATATCCCGGGCGATGACGTCACCAATCACGTGACTTTGCAAAATACTGAAATCCCGCCAGCACTTCTCCCAGTCAGAAGATAAGCCGGATTTACACGCTTTTTTTTTCAAGAACAACTTTAGAAGAACAAGGCTCAGATTGACCAACATTTAAGAACATTTTAAGAACAAGCTGAGGCTAAGACTCGATAGCTCAATTTTTTCCTGGGATAGTCACTGGAAGTGAATCAGCGAATCCATGATAAATCCGCAGGGATGAATTGATTCCCCCCCCAAGCAATTCGTTTCCAATACAAATATTGCAATACCTTAGGAATAGCTTTTATCCGATTTAAACCACATTTAGAAATAAGAACAATTTAAGAATAATTTGAGGCACAAATTATCAAATTTACTGTTTTCTTTTTTTTAAAAAAGCGTGTATTAAGCTTCGTGAGCATAGTGAAAGACACCGGTTTACCAGGGATCCCGGAAGACGAAGTTATAAGTTTCTTCACTTATTAGGCTTATTGACTCTTTTTTTTCGTGTAATTGGTCAGTCAAACTGTACCAGTGTCCTATGAATCTAGAACTGACAGAGGTTTACTCAGTGCGTCACAAGTCACGCAATGTTTTTTGCTTCTATTGTCTCATTTACAAGGTTACGTATAGATGCAAAACTGTTGTTGTTACAAACACGCGTTTAATATCATGATGTCATTAAAAGCGATAGTGAAGGTTTGTTGCGCCCTTAGCGAATTACACGCTTTTTTATAAGAACGACTTTATAAGAGCAACGAGGCTCAGATTGGCCAAAATTTAAGAACAATTCAAAAGCAAGCTGAGGTTCGGGCTTGAGAGCTAAATTTCGAATCTTAGGATAAACACTGGAAGTCGTCTCGGGAAAATGACTCAGCGAATCCATGATAAATTCGAGAGGATGAATTGATCAATAACTGACATCCGCCAAGCAGTTCGTTTCCCAATACATGTATTGCAATATTTAGGCTTAGTTTTTATTCGATTTAAACCACATATAGAGATAAGAACAATTTAAAAACAATTTGAGGCTCAAATCACCAAAAAATTACGAACAAAGAACCTTGGCCAAATTTACTGGTTCTTGTAAGAAAAGTGTATGAAGTTACCCATAGTGCTATCACTGTGGTGGCAATGAAAAACTCGAATGTTGTTGCGGAGTGAATTCGCCGACCCATACTTGGGCCGGGCAATCTATTCCCCAGTAAGTTCAACAAAGCCCCGTTATTTAGTTACTAAACGAATGAACTCGTTCACAAAAAAAAATTATTGTAGATTCCCATTTGTAAAACACTGAACTTCCTGTCATTATGAACTATATTTGCTTCCAGAAAGATTTCCGAGAGGTTGAAAATCAACTATAAACAACTTTTTAGCTGACATTTACCCAAATGGTTACTAAACAAGAAAGCACCATAAAACAAATCCAAATTTTAGGTCTAGAAACAGTTGCTTTTCCACTAAAAGATATTTTGTTTCTGAAATTCATGTGCTAGAGGGTTTTTTTTACCTTCTGAATATTGGCTAAACCAGCTTTATAGCCGGCAAACGCAATAGTACGGTTGATTTTCTTTGGCGTTTGTTGGAAAAACAAGAAGTCTATTCTTAAGCATTTTATTGCTAAAGAAAGTTCTGATGTCACTATACTATGTGGTTAAGCTAATTGATAGGGAGATCTTCGGGGGTCACTTGCAAGCCCTCGACTAACTTCAAAAAAGCCGTAAACGCTGTGACACGATATCAAAGCATTGAAAAGACAAAGCCGAAACACAGCATTAGTCTCGCGAAGGCTTGTTCATTTAGTGAACTGTGAGTCTTCAACCGGCTGCATCATTTTGTTTTTTTTAGGAAAAACTCAAGGCTCTTTTCTTTCATAGATTGAACGATGTTTTTAATCAGGAAAATATCTGTACTGTGCCGTGGTTCGAGTGCCTATACCGACATACCGCCTGTTCTTAATTCTTGTAAATTCGTGTTCTTTTTTCCCCTTTGTCTTCACTTTTTAATAATTTAGGGTGTATATTAACTATGAGGAGTGTTTCCTGCTGTCTTATTGGGGAGGGAGTCGGGTGCTCTGACTTTGCAGGGGACCTTGTGTTCTTTTGTTTTGTCGGTAAACCTCGTGCTCTGAACGAAATCCGGAAACAAACAAATGAATAAATAAGCTTAAATAAATACCTTTTATCTGACAGGGCAATTTTCAAACCGCGCGGCATAGTTGGTACTTACTGAACGTCGTTTTCTATACGCATTTGAAATAAACCAACTTTTTAATCGCTCGGATAAAAAATGAATTTATACTTTTAGAAGGTGATTTCAGATTTTATAGCTTCAGTGAAAAATACAGGTTGTCTAGGTTGATACAAGTGGCTGTAGGGCACGCCAAAGTGACGAGAGTTAGGTGAACGCAATGTTTACTGTGCTATCATAAACATGTGCTGTGTATCAAATAATTTAAGTATTACAGATAGGAGTATTGATGGATGTTTCCACTCCAAACCAGGAGAATGCGCAGCGGAAACCAATGTTTCGTACAAACACTTCAATTATTTGATATATTATACACAACTCACAAGCTTTGGTGAAGTTCGTGCGGCTCTCGAGTTTCAGAAACAAACACCACCAAGAGTTTAGTAATAAGACTGATTACGGCTCCTCTGCGATTTAAGAGCAGATATTACACCCCTTTTTCTTAATAAGAACCTTTATTTTTTGGCCGAGGCTGAATGTTCTTTTATACTTTGTGGGTTTCAGCCTTAAATGTTCTTACCTATATCAGTTAGTTCACGTAGTAAACATCCACTGGCACAAACTAGCAGGAAGCGGGAATTAGCATGTGTACCAGATACTTTTGCTCCGTCAGACCTGACATTGTTCATCTGAAGATATTCCCTGCAGCGATTTCCATTTGTTATCTAATGTAATTGCAACGAATTTTACATGCAATGAACATTAGCTGTGACACGTACATTTTAATAGCTAGTAAGAAACTAATAACCGCGAAGAAAAGAATTATCTCCATTAATTTGTACTGTATCCGAAAACAAAAAGATCTTCTCCTCAGCCTAAGGTTTCTTCTTAGCATGTTCCTAAATTTTGGGCAAACTTCAGCCTGTTCTTATAAAATAGGGTCTTACAATAAAAGGGTGTAGCAAATCTGGTTTGCCCGTAGAAAACGGAATGCAAGATATCTTGGCCACGCTTTCTTGTGCTGTTACGGATACCGAGGCCTTTTTCGATGTTAAATCACGAAAATAATTTCCATTTTCTGTTCGGGTCAGCGGAGTGTTTTTATAATTTATAACAGTTTTCAGCCTTAACAGCCATCGTCGACGAGTCGCACACGATAAAAACGTGGATTGGGAGAGTGCGATGCAAATTTTAAATTTCCTGATCGCCGGACGCGTGTTTACACGATGTGGTGTGCTTTTGTCCCTCGTCCGGTAAACTCCAAGCGGAAACGCCAGAGATGCGCCCTTGTTGTAAGGTTATGTTCTTTTGTTGTTTGCATAAACACTATATTGGTGTTAGTGATAAGCAGTGTTAATTAAAGTTTAGAACATAGCTGGCAAGTTTCGCGCGCTTTTTAGATGGCGCGAGCGTGCATCTATAACTCGATATACGCGCGCCCGTACGTCTATTAAATCGCAACACACGAAAGTAAATAAAAAAAGTGCTTTGGAAAAACTTGAGGCTTTCAAATGGAAAACGTAATATTAAATGAAGCGACGGACAAGAATTGGAAAGAGAACTACCGAACTAAAATTTAGGTATGGATTTTTCCTTTTTGGAAACAATCCAGTCGGTGAACAGCGGTTTGTAACCCCCAACCACGCGGAAATTGACGAAGTATTGTGTGTCTGAAACCGAGGTTCGTGACATAATTTCCTCATTTTCCAACGCTGGATGTCAGCTGGGTCCAATAGCCACAAGTTTGCTGAAGAAGAGTGTAGATGTTCTCGCACCTATCATCACAAAGATGATCAACTCGTCTCTGGTCAGCGGTTGTGTTCCGGACAATTGGAAGTCTTGAACTCGTACGAGAAAACTTTCGTCCGGTTAGCAACCTTCCCTTCCTTTATAAAATTACTGAAAAAGCTGTGATACCGCAGGTTCTCGACCACTGCTCAAAGCTTGCTCCCTTGCCTGGTAGCCAGCCATCTTACCGCGAACAACATTCCACCGAGACTGCCTTACTTTATATTCAAAACGACATCCTCAGTATGGACAGGCAGGAAGTCACTTTGCTCGTCTTGCTAGACCTCAGTGCTGCGTTCGATTCTATAGACCATTCACTCTTAGCAGATCTACTGGAGACTGACTTTGGCATCAGTGACGTTACTCTCTCTCGGATTGAATTGTTCGTGCGTGGGAGAAAACAACAAACAAACAAGGAAGCTGTTTAAACCTGTTATTCATGATGTACGCTTCTAGGCTGTTTCACGTGGTAGAGAAACGCTTGCCGGTGGTTCACATGTTCGCGGACGACACGCAACTCTGCCGTCTTTCGTTTCGTCCTACGTCTTCAATCTCTCAAGACCAAGCCATTCGAGCTATGGAGGAGTGAATTGTTGATGTCCGTGCTTGGATGTGCCATAACATGAGAAACTAAACGACAGCAAGTCAGAATATTTGATCATCGGGTCACGTCAGCAACTCGCCAAAATAAATATCGACTCTGTAAAAGTTGGCGCTTCCGAGATTGTGTCAACCTCGTCTGGTCGCAGTCTCGGGGCTTGATTCGACAAAAATATGTCAATGGATGCGCATCAGTGTTGGGAAGGTCTGTATTACTGATGGCATTCTTCGAACTCTACAAGATCAGGCAAATAAGGAAATTTTTATCGAAAGATGCCACCAAAACGCTTGTTCATGTATTCGTCACGTTTCACGTGGACTATTGTAGCTCCCTGCTTTACGGCGTGTCGCAGTACCAAGGCAACCGTTTACAGCGTATCCTTGTTGCCGCAGCGCGCATCACCTGCCTTCTCCCACGGTATTCTCATATCACCCCAATGTTGTTCGATCTCCAATGGCTTCCCGTTGCTTTCCGGATCAGATTCAAGATCGCGTTGTTGGTCTACAAAGCGCTCAAAGGCTACTCTCCATTTTACACAACTGAATTACTGCACATCAAATCCCCGGGTCGCTACGCAATGCGCAGCGAAGACTTTCGAACTAAATGCAAGACATTTGGCGACCGAGCTTTTGCCGTCGCCGGACCAAAGGTCTGGAATAGTCTGCCACTGGCAATCCGAAATTCAGAAAAGGTAGATACAAAACGAACTTGAAAACTTTTTTATTTACGCAAGCAAATACAAACATATTTCATAGTTATTAAATATTTAGATCAAGTCCATGTAAATATTTTGTTTTATCATATTTCTACTCAAATTATGAAATTCGTGTAAAGCGAATTAGAATGTATTTACCGAAATTATAGTGTTACATAAGCTAATTCAATTGTTATTCTTATTATTAATTATTGCAAAATCGAAACGCCAAAAAATTAGAAAATACTATTAAGTGGCAATGTTCTAAAAGAAAAGGTCGATACTTCAGCAGTGCGTCTATCGATGCTTTTGGAAAATTGGGAGAGCACTCGAGAAGAACTCGGCTTTACCTCGTGCCACTCAAACGCTCCTCTCGTGCTCTCCCAATTTCCCGCGTGCATCCACAACGCGACAGAAGCACGCTAAGCATGGACCATTGCGAGAGTGCATTCATGATGTTTTCGCGTAGAGTAAATGCCGGGGGATACTCAAATAGCTTCTGTCGTGCTCTCCCATTTTCTCGCGTGCATCCATAACGCGATAGACGCACGCTAAGCATGGATTATTGCGAGAGTGCATTCACGATATATTCGCGTAGAGCAAATGCCGGAGGATACTCCCATAGCTTCTCTCGTGCTCTCCCATCTTCTCGCGTGCATCCATAACGCGATAGACGCACGCTAAGCATGGACCATTGTGAGAGTGCATTCACGATATTTTGGCGTAGAGCAAATGCCGGAGGATACTCCTATATACATGCTATACGGAGTCGTACGAACCTTCAGGGTGTGCTTTTTTGGCCTTCTGATTGTATAGTTTTTAGATTTTGGAAAGCTTACCATAATCATAAATTTGCCTTTTAGATAGATAGACAGACAGACAGACAGACAGACGAGAGCTATTGATGAGCACACTGTAACACTAGTTCGCAATTCGGAACCAGCGAACGGTAACAATAACTTTGGCCATTCAAAGTGAAAGCTCTTGACGAATACAGTTTATGGTGGTATAAGTTTGAAATTTAGAACAGTCGGCAAAACTTTAAACTTGGACCATTCAAACGAAAGGTCTTGACAAGCACGTTCCAATGAAGGTATAAGGCTGTAATTCTCAACGAGAAGACGCAAATTTAAAATTCGACCATTCAAATAAAAACTCTTGAAGGTTTTATCATTAAGTTCTTTGCTGGTGGACGAAAACACAACGTGTGACCGACTGCATCTTCCTTTCTTATTGGTCGTTCACTTTCTTTGCTGGTGGACGAAAACACAACGTGTGACCGACTGCACCTTCCTTTCTTATTGGTATCGGTCGCTCACTTTCATAACAACTTTTATTGCAGTTCCTTAGAACGCATTTTTCGATACCAGTCCCGAAAGGTCCGCATTCTGTGCCGGCTCCTCCTTCCACTTAATAAAACAAACGTTGGCGTCGAATGGTTCTGGAGGAGAAGGGAACGAACAACGTTATTGCATGACTAATTTACCACACGGCAGCAATGACAATGTGAAAAATTGGATTAGCATATAATAAGCAGTGGCGGATCCAGGTATTTTGAAAGGGAGGGGAACACTACGACACAATGTGTTTAACACATGTAAATGTCAGTGTAACTTGACAGATAAGGTTATTATCTAACTTAGTTTATCTAATTTCAGAAAGCTTAATTATCAATCAATCAATCAATCAATCAATCAATCAATTAATCAATCAATCACTTGAATGAATGAATGATTCAGTTAATCAATCGAAAAACCAATAAATAAACTAACAACCTGACTTCAATCCGTGAATCAACCAATCAATCAACCAAACAACTAATAAAAAACCGGTCAATCAATCAATCAGTCAGTCATTTCTTTAAATATACGAGATCTTGGAGTTATAAAGACATTTGCTACAATGCACATATGCATAAAACAACAATTATATCTACATGTGGGTGATCATATCTAGCTTATCACATTTGGGTTATGTAACAAGGTTAAATAACTGGGTTATTCCATCTGGGCTATCGTATAACTAGGTTATCACATCTGGGTTGTGTAACAGGGTTGTCGTGTAACTAGGTTATTAGACCTGGGCTGTTATGCAGGTCGATCGTCATGTAACCATGTTATAACTAAATGTAGGTTATCACACCTGGGTTACCATGCAAGTTGGTCATCATGTAACTATGTAGTGACTAAATGTAGGTTATTACATCTCGAGATTATCTTGTAACCAAGTTATCACATACTGTATTTTGATATCAATTTGGCAATTATAAATTTAAGTCATTAAAAGCCTTCCGATCAACTGACACCATCCTTTGCAATTTCTATACACACATCAAGAGTTTCAGACTTCCGGTCCAAATTCAAAAGAAAAGTGAGCACTCATTAAGTCAGGCTATTGTGTTTGGTGGTGTTTTAACAATGGTCTGACTTAATGAGCGCTCACTTTTCCTTTAAATTTGGACCTGAAGTCTGAAACTCTTGATGCGCGTATTGGTTAATCAAATAGATCTACTTTGAGAACGACCTCTCCATCTCCACAACATCACTTGGTTTGGAGAAGACATTTTTAGCCAAGATCCATGAATTTCTCGGACCATGGAAAAAGGTATCTTGTGCAAAGGATCGCGTTAGCACATCGTAAGGTTTTAACTATCGTACTTATAGCCAATTCTTCCACCGCTTTCATGATGCTAAAAGTGGGAGGAGACGTTTCGTCATCCGAGCAGGGTTCTTTCTTGATCCTATCGGGTGAAATGAGAGCTCTTGGTGCATATCCATCCAAAGACAGTCCCTCGCCTTCGGTACTTTGCTTGTCAGACTCTTTGACTGCCGCGTCTTGAAACTGTACACACCGTTCTTTATTAATTTTATCGGGTGAATTGAGCCCACTTGGTAAAAGTCCATCCAAAGTTGGACCATCATTGGTGTTGACAAATGAGCGTAGTTCCTCTGATACTTTGACTGCCGCGTCTTGAGGCTGTACCCGGTGCTCTGTGTTATTCATATGAGGTAAGATGACAACCCTGGGCAAAGGTCCATCTAAAGTCAAACCCTCATCATCAGTATCATCAGATGAGTCCAGCTCCTCAGACACTTTGACTGCCGTGTCATGAGACTGTACTCGGCGCTCTTTCATGAATCTCTCGAGTACTGTAAAACAAGAAGCGAAACAGAGGTCACTGCACATCCAGACACTTTACAAAACTAATACGCGACAGTCACAACGAAATCTGTTTACGTTTCTCTTGCTCCTTCATGTATCGTACAGTCGATTCCAAGGGCGTTTTAGGGAGTATGCAAAATTAAGAGATGAGCAGCAAATCCAGTGCCAAAAACAAAAGGCAGAGATAACTCTCTTGCAATTTACTGATACAAATAGCCACCTTAACTATTACATCATTTTCTATTTTGAAACCTTTTCGAAAGCAATTTCTTGGTACTCGGTAGCTTCATAAGATATAAGTTCGTAAGTCGCGTCTATCAGCATTAAATTTTAGATATGCGTTCATGTAACACAAAAATTGCGTGAAAAATTGCCATCTATGTTCTAAATTACTTCGAAATATGAATAAACAATCCACAAACATATGCGGCTAATACAGACAGTTTTCATCAAACCCAGGTTTTTTTGTAGCGGTGAATCATGGCTTCATTCACACCGTGGTCCTCACTGACTGATAACAAAATTCCAGGACTTTCCAGGAGTTCTCCAGGGTAGAAAATTAATTCTTCCAGGACCCAACCCCAAATTCTCTCCCGCCAAAAACAAAACAATTTCAAGTAATTTCTTTAACTTTCCGGTGAAAGCAAAATGGGACAAAAGTAACCAAAATCCCAGGAAACAAAACTTCCTGAAACTGAGTCTTAAAATACAATCAAAGGCACCGAGTGCTTCGGTGAAATCGTGGATACATGCTCAAAGTTACAGTAGTAAGACATGTCAT
>JAOBYE010055901.1:0-21582 GCA_025403585.1 Parazoanthus swiftii
CTGAATTTTTTTCAGGCCTTATTCTCAACTGCTTAAGTTGAGTACTTTACTGCGAAGATCTTTCATTTGCTTAAAAAATGCAAATGAGTATGTTGCTCAAACTTTTCATGACAAGTTATTTACATTTCAACATTATTACATTCTTTCTTTGCCAGGCCTCCTTATCTCAATCACAATGCGTTAATATAGAACCTCGATCTACTACGGCTGAACCTTATAAGAATGCCATATCATGTAACATTAAATGTTACGAATCGTTGGTTAGAAACAACAAGCTCTATACTCTATAGATAGTAAAAACGATTACTTGTTTATCATATACATTTAAATTAAGGGTAGTTTTTTTACAGGATCGAGCAATTTCTAGCAAAAACGCTAAAAATGTAGCGACAAGACCCAGGCAATGGCTTGTCGTGCGCGTGTCGTCCTATAGCTAGTAGCATGGAAAGTTAAGTGCGTAAGCGCACGTCAACTGTTTCCTTTCTTTGCTGTTTTTGGCAGAGAGATGAGCGGGGGTTTTGCTTACGTGTAGAGATAAGTCAAATTTTCGTACTGTTTTATCATTGAAATTGAGTTTGTAATTGCTCAGAAGTACACTTTTTTTTGCACAGATTTACAAACTAACTGCACTGCTCTTAACCAATAGGTGTCAAGTAATTTCTTTATGTATATGAATAAAGGTGTTAATCATACCGGCAGTGAGAAAAAGGTCTGCAATCTGATTGGTCGATAACAGTGTAGTTAATTACTAATACGGTGCAAAACCTTGAATGCATGAAAATTGAAAACAAACTCTAATAAGCTATCAGAGTAACATTAGATAGCAACAATAATTCATTTGCGTGCGATTAGACTTTGTAAATACATAAGCAGCTACACAAATCATGGCCATTAATTTTCCCAGACTGAACTGAAGCGATTGACTTTGATTGTGGGACAAATGAAAAAAAACCCAAAACATTGCTGAAAAATTCACAAGACTTAAGAGTGGGACTAACCAAAGAACCCAGCACTGAACGAAATGTAAATGAAAGTACTTTACTTGTATTTTACTTGTGAAACCCAAAGAGTTGTGTCTAGAAATCTGTTTCGACGCTAAACTACCTAAACTAAGAAAGTAACTATAGTGTTTGCCTCTGTATTATAAGTAATCAGTTATCTTTTGAGATTTGAGTTTGATTTTGAGATTAATTGTACTAGTAGTGTTTCACCTTAAAAAATAACAGAAATATTAAATCGTACAATTTCTCCCAAATCGTATTCGTCATCCTTTCATGGAATACATATTCAACAGCGAAAAAGAATATGAACTGTTTTACTAAGCTTTTGTCAATTTTGTTGCAAAAAGTGATGAAATATGGCTTTGACGTTTCTATCAGTACTAATTAGCGACTATCCGAAAGTCGGAGAGTATTAGTTTTCCAAGCGTTGTTTCCGTCCCGATGTAATAATAAGTAAGAGCTTGCTAGCTAACATGCATACAGAAGTAAGCTTTTCAAATTAAGTTTTCTGTATTGGTTTTAACTAAGGCCTTGATGAAATCTTTGGAAGATCACGCTGATCATGTATTTACAGAAATAATTGTTTCATTGCGCGCTAAGTATTGTGGGAATATTTCCATTCTTCTAACATGCAACCAGTGCAATTGTATTTGCCACGTTTTGTGCGAGCACCGAGCGTCTGCCTACAAACTGTTAGTTCGAAGCCGCTATTTCACCAAGGCAGCGGGTATCTCTAGAAAGACGGAACCTGACCAATATGATTGTATACTAGTAGTCTTTCATAGGTGACAACCTGTAACAAAGTAGCAAAGGTACAGACTACTGGTACAGAAAGATTAAGTGACGTCACTGCTTAGTGTTCAGTTGCCTCATTCCCATAATATAGTGTATAATGGGCAACCCAACCACCCCTCCCTTAGGTTCGGGTTAGAAGCAAGGTCAGCTTTAGTTTAAGCTTTATGGGACGGGTAGCTGGGTACGTAGTTGCCCAGAAACTCCCATTAGTCCATAAATCTGACTTCGAGATTGAAACAAAAAGTATAATTTTGTTACTTACCAAAGGTGTCTAAAGTACTGTTATATAGAATAACGTGTTATTGAAAACGTCGAAAAATGCAGAGAATGTATGATTGGCGGCAACTTCAGAGAGTACAAAAAAGTCACCTCTTTTCACTCGGCAAACGTTGCTGCCAACCAGACACTATCGCAACAGCGAGCAACCTCAATCGTCTTTTAACTTTGCAAAAGATTTTGTTTGGCGTCAGTAACTGAACAGAACTTTAATCTGGCACTTCTTTTCAGTAAACTCCCCTTAAAAAGGGGCTGAAACAGTGACAGCCTTTCGTTGCAGGAAAGCTACTCGAGCTCCGGCCTCGTTAGTGAAAAGCACATAAATTGTGTTTGGTTTTCTCACCACCTGCTAGCAGCAACATATCCGACAATACTTGCAACTCTGTGGGTTAATGTCAGTCAGGAACAGGAATCAAGCAGCTTTTACAAACATTTTTTGCCTGACTTCTGACCTTAATTACTCAAAGTCTTCGATGTTTCAAACGTCGGAACTCCTTATGTCACCTTCGGGAATGGCAACGCCATCAACAAAGAAACAAAGCTCGTTTCTCTTTGGGTCCAACTGTGCAGTTAAATTTACATCCAAATCTGATGACGGGGAAGTTGTTTTACTGTCTGTAGCGCCGTTTGAACCATGTTCTTCTGGATTGCTGCGATGTAATCCATCTTTGTCTGGATGCCCTGTAATCTGGAGGTATTCCGTATCAAAGATAAAGCGATCATTTGGGGGCTGGTTGTGACCAAGTGAGGGTTCCTTGAGGCATGAACTGAGAGGCTGGATGCCGCAGTTGCCTTGAGCGTTGTTTTCCAAGAGTGGTGTTTGGCTTTCGTCTTGAGAAGTAAAATTATTGGAATTGTTGGGAAGGCTCTTATACGAAGAACACTCGTTCAGATTCAGTGAGGATTTATCGCTGCAATACATCTCGAGTGTGTAAGGGGTTACCACAGGCGATTCCTCGATATCTTTTTGCTCACTGCCACTACCTGTTGTGCTGTCAGGTGTCGGTTGCTGAAATTCACCAGGATTTCTCTTGTGACACCTGAAGAAGACACTCCCCTTTCCAGTGAACCCTCCGTTTGTAATCTTTTCGTTGGATGTGTTCTTCTTTGCGTCCACCGTTTTAGGATTCTTTTTTCGATGTGTAAACGTAAAGGAAAAATCGTGATCCAGGCGATCTCTTTCGTTTTTTATGCAAAGTTTGCGGAATAAATTTCTGAAGGCCACTTTGAATATTGGGTTTAAAAACGCGTAAATGATTGGGTTCAGACATGAGTTTGAGTAATGAAGCCACTTGACCGACGAAACTATAGCAGGAGTTTTTTTTATAAATGATCTACAACTGCTGCAATACGTAAAAAGAAGCGAGACTATAAAGAAGGGAAGCCAACACACGATGAAAGCACCCGTAACAACACCTAAACTCTTGGCAGTCTTGAACTCTTTAGCCAAACGCTTGCCTCCGCGATTAGACAACCTGTGTTTCGATGAGATGACTATCAGAATCCCTGCATACGAAAAAATCACAACTATCAGTGGAATGAGAAAGCCAATGATAAATGTGAAGAGGACATTCCACTTCCATTTAAAAAAAGCGGACGAGCAGGCTGTCATGGCAGAGTATGCCCACAGTATTGGAATTATAACTTTTGCAGTCTCGGGAGTCATCTTTGTGTGATGTGATAGCGGACTCTTGATGGCAAAGTACCTGTCAATACTTATGAACATCAAATTGACAATGGAGGATATCGCACAAGTAATATCAAAGAAGTACCAAACAGTGTTCAATATTTGTCCGTCAATGCCTTCAGGCAGATTTATCCAGCCAGTTAACTCAAGTGACATCCAAAACGGCTCTGTAAGAAGTGCTACCAGAATGTCAGCAACAGCTAAACTGACGATAAAACAGTTGGTAACGCCACGGCGTATTCGCTTGTAACTATAAAACGCCGCCAGCACAAGCGCGTTACCAGCTAACGTCAAGATGATGAGAATAGAGGTAGCAATTGTAGAAATTACTTTATGCTGTAATGTCCTGTCGAACGGACTCTGCGGACGAATTGGAGAAGTGACATTCCTAAAAACAGTCAGGTTTGCCGAGACGTTTAAACCACTGTCGTTCATGGCTGCTTTTCTTTAGTTTCCTCTAGTCTGTCCAGATCAGACGCAAACTGCTATAAGCTGAAAGAGAAACATTTAAAGATTGTTAAAACTTCACAGATACTGCTCTGTATTAATTAAATTGAGCAAACACTATTGAATACTTTCGAAGCTAGCGCTCTTACGGCAAAATAAGTTCAGTAGTTCCGTTAACTTCACCAATTTCAGGTGGCTTCCACATCGGTTTTCCGTTTTGCTGTGCCACTGAACTTTATGAAAGGCTTTCTCAAAGTTCGTGACGGATTCGCACCAGTTTTTGTTAGCTGGTGTTACAACAACGTTTTAAAGTACCAATCCTTGCACTACCATCGGAAATTCTGTTTCCATGGCAATTTGCCAGGGCCTCAACACGCCCTATTTTTAACATTTGATTGCTTTTTACACAAAAACTAGTCAGTGAACTTCCTTTTTTTTCTTTCATCAAAATTGTTTGCACATCGTAGCGCACATTTAAGGAAGTTTCGAAAAAATTACGTCAAGACGTTTGGGCACCACCTTAATTTTTTTTAAGTATTATGGTGGCGCCAAAGAGAATATTGATGAAAAAAAAGGAAGTTTTCCGACTAATTTTTGTTTAAAACACAATCTAATGCTAAAAACAAGTTGTTCGAGGCCCTGTCAAGTTGCTATGGTAACACATGTTTCTGTGGGAGAGCAAGAGGTGAAAAGGTTAAAGGTTATAGTAACACCAGTTATCAACAAGTAGGAGAAATCCACCTCTGCAAATGAATAAGCCGTTCATAAAGTTCAGTGGCATTGAAAACTGTAAAACTGTTTCGAGCCACCTTAACTCGAACAAACAATGTCTGCTGACTCAAACAGTTTTTCACTGAGTTATCGTCTTTTACTTGAAAGTAGTAATATAAAAACTATACTAATTTTGCTGAACAGAGTACTTTGCTGTGAAGAGATGCTGACAAAGTATTTTTCATAAATAAAACCACGGAGGAACCTTTTGAGCTATATGACTTCAAAGCTTTCTTCGCGGTCAAACATGCATGAGTATATATGCTATTTTATACAAACACAACTTAGTTTTTAAAATAACATTGACAAACAAGCGAAATCACTCCACAGTGATCTACTCTTGTATGTTCTACTAGAGATGGTTTTCACCCCATTGATTTCAGTTAAAGTTCGTTTTTTTTTTAAAAAAAAAATGAGTTTTTTCAAATGATGACAAGGAAGTATAGCTAATTTTGGAAGGAAAATACGACAACGAGAATGTGCTTTTTAAAAATTAAGAAAGGAACTCGAGTTGTTCGCTGTGCGTTCGAGGATCAAAACTTTAAGCTAGAAATGGCTGGGTTAAACACGTGAAAGTAAGTTCATGGGCAACAATCATCTCAAAACGACTGCTCCACTCTCTTCCGCTTAAAATCCTAGAAGCACTTGACCATTGGTAACTTTTAATATTTAGTGGAAGAAGTTGCAGCCGAACTTAATAGAAATTGAGCGTGAAAACTTCTCGTACTGCATGAAAACGGTATAAATATCATTTCCTAGAGTTGTTTGTTAGTTTCTGCTGATTTTAGCATTTGTGTCATTGCTAAGAATAGTATCGTTTTTTTAATGTAAATAGAGGTTCATTTAAGATATAGTCAAAAAGACTAGATCCATAATTAACAGTCAAACCCCAAAGTTTACAAACTGAACGCCTCTCGAGTTTTCTTTGTTTAAAAAAATAAAAAAAAGAAAAATAAATGAAAGAAAAAACAAACAAAAAGCGGAAAATGTCGTCCACGAACCCTTGAAACAGTGTATTGCAACGTCGATTATAGATTTGATAGTCACCATTGCATTGTTTAAAAAGGAAAGAAGTTAAGAACAGAGTTTACCCATTTTTAATCAAAAACGATATAATTAAAAGTACAATACATCTCTATATACATTATTCTTATCTTAAAATACAGTACAACAAAATATGCAATGATGAAATTCCTCTCAATTGTTTGCAGTAACACACAAAAAGCTAATCTGATAGGGTTAACACATTCAGTTGAATCACCCTCTGCAATACGATTGTTTAGGTAAATTTTAAAAACTTGAGGTTGCATACAAATGCCTGACTCCGTGAAAAGGTGGATAAGTCTTCTTACGAGACTGAAGATCAAAAATTTAGTGTTAATACGATATGATCTTGGTTTATTGTTCTGTAAAACATAATGCAATGGAAAATAATCAATGTAAATGAATCAGTTACCCGTTCGGTTTTGAAGTCTGGAAACAACCTTGAACAGATCTTAATACTACAAGTACTCGCGGATCTTGATCTGAACTGTAATGTGTTATGTGTCAAGTAAAACACAAAAACGTGAAAATAGCTATTTTCATGACATACTTCACATGTTTTCTGACGTCAGTTTGGCTGCACTTGTGTGCTATATTCAGCCGTAACAAACCATGTAAGGAGTCAAATATTTCAGGATGTGTTTATTTGGCTCGTCGGCGAAGCCTTCCATCTTGCAAATGTTTTATTGCCGATGGCACGAAATGTATCTTACTGATGAAGATCCATGAAACACGAGCTTAAGAGCTAATTGAAAACGTGTGTTTTAAATACATAAATCAATTAGGTTCACTATGAATAAAGGATTTAAAATACCAATTAACTATTGTTGAGTTTTCGCTTCTGACGTGAACCTAAATTCCATTCCGCAACAGCTATTTTGTTGCCAAAAATATAAACGGTTCTTCTATTGAAGTTTTTTTATAAACAAACAGTTTGAACATTCTAGAAAAAAACTGCCAAAAACCACAATTGCTAATTCTTAACAAAAAGAGAGTGATTTCGCAAAACTGGCGTAACAGCGAGCTGAATAGTGTATATCTTTGCGTGAAAGGAAACGGTTTAGAGTTTATCTTTCTTCACAAGCTTGCAGGTTAACAAAAGTGTCAATACTGAAATACCAACACAAAATAAAAGGTGAGCTACAGGCCGGCATACCAAAGTTCTGTATTGTACATAAATACACCGTTGATATTTACACAAGCAACAAACTTCATTGGTTCTGACGCCAGCACTAGTTTAATATTACACAACTGTTTGTTTTATATGTCAAAATGCCCATTAAACAGTTCCGTTTTAGAACTGCTTTCAAAGTGCAGAAACTCGGATCAATTGACTTAAAAAAATGAAAAGCATAAGAACAGTCAGAAAACAAGCCTTCTGGAAACTCTGAAGCGGATGTACTTCACATGACTTTGATAAAGAAGCCTGCGGCATTCCATCGTTCATCGCAATTTATCTGCTAGAAAAAACTTACTTACTCACAAACTTATGTACCTTCGTGTAGTTTACTCAGTTTCGCGATGGCGGTCTCTTAAAACTCTTGAAGCGAAAGGAAAGATGATTCTAAAACACAATGCGCCATCTCGAGGTTTGTTTTGAATATCAGAAGGAGACCACCTCAGTCTACATTGCGATATCTGATATAGTTGTGGAAGTTCGTTTCAATTTATTAAGGCCCAGCTTTAGATAACATTCAAAAGGCTTATAAAGAAACCAAAGCTGTGCTATCGTGATATCGGGGATGCAGGCCGACATGTTTACACAACCACTTGACATTATGTGCGTTATTTCACTCATTCAACACGCGATTCTTGTTGCCACCTGGGCACCTGCTGAATTAAAGACCTTTTTCGTATTTAATAAACACCAATAAATTTGCCATTTGAATTTTGTCTATTAGAAAAAGAAAACTATTGCTCTAGCTCTGTTGATCTATCGCTCTATGTAAATCAAGTTATAGACAAGCACGGTCTGAATTGTAAAATAATACTGAGTGTTAAAGATAGAGTATTTTAGATTGCTGCCCTCGTTTTTCATCCAAAAAATGTTTTTGTACTTTAGGGGTAAACACAAGTGTGTATTTATTTCTTGTCCCATCTTTCACCGTGTTCAAGTACCAATGATCAACATTTAAAACCGGCATTGATTGCTTTTAAAACATATGGTTCTTTGTACATACGCCTTTGAGCGTTATTAAACGGATATACGTGTATATGACAAATCTTTTAATGCGATAATCGTTCTGTACGGATCAAGATCAGCGATAGCTTTTGCAACTTAGCAACCGATCTCCAGATTATGTTGTACTGCTGTAATCTCTGCCTTAACAGTAACCGCAAACAAATTGGATTTTCCTTAATCATCTTCAGTTTTTCAAAAGAGTTTTATTGAATTTATCAGCGTATGTATCAATGCAGCACGAAAATATACTACATAAAGGTACAATAACAGTTGATTTTTCCTTGATGTTTATTTCCAAAACTGTTTCTAATTTCTACTTCTAATAAGCGAAGTGGAATCTTGTAACTGAAAAAAGAACTTATCATTTGACAAGAACTGCCAGAACCGATAGCGTTGAAGAGCAAATAAAATATTTGCTTGTTCAGTTGTGTAATACTGCTGAACATTACAGCCTTCAGAACTGACAAAGAGTAACTGTTCTCTAGCCTGAGTGAGTTAAAAACTTCCAACCGAGTTCTGTCATAATCGCCGATTGCGTATTGTCTTTGAAAGCTTGTTAATTCTGTTCTATTGTTTGGCATATTATTTTCAAAACGTGACCAACAAGACGAGGACTTCAATTTGTCTGCTACACCGTTCTCCGCCGTTTTTGTAAAACTAGTATTATTAGTAAAACAGAGAGTAAAAAAGACTCTGTCTCGATACGAATCGTCATTCAAAAACCGTGGTTAAATTTAACCTCTGTTACACGAAACGGGCAAAATGAATAAACATTTTTTAATATGGGTGCATTATATTTTTCAATAATTTGTTCAATCAAATATACTAGTCACTATAACAGACAATAATACAGCATGATTACCTGTTAACCGTTTTGCATGCTCGAAAATGTGAACATATGGCATCAAGATCTCTGTCAGTTACAAAATTTGCAGATCTGTTTTTATTCTGATCGGTGTGAGTTGTGTAGCATCGTGCCTTATAATAATCTTGCTGTTGGTTCCATTCATTTATAGAAGTGTGAGACTAAAAAACAATTTTAGCGATTAAATCGGTTCAAAACTGCAGTAGGACACGGCAAATCTAATCCGAGTAATATTTAGTAATAAAACAAATAGAGTTAACTAAATCAGACAAAACAGGATGTTAAAGGTAAGCTTCATTAGAAACTGTTCAGCAAACTGATATTTAGCTTTGGCGTCTGTGATTTCATTGTATGTTTGTATCACCTCATCGGATTCACATCACAAATCTGGCGATCGTGAAGATCTGTCGCTTCAAGTAAGATGAATGGAAAGTGTCTCCTACCTCATGTCCGCAAACTTGACTTCACAGCACTGAAATAAGCTGCCAAATAACAGAAAGAAGGGCAGAACGGACGCCTTGGCAGTTCGTATTTTTCTTTTTCTGTATCTGTGCAATCTGCCAAGAATCGGTTCAAACTGCCAAGAACCCCAAGTATTTAGTCCTCATTTCAAATGTGGTAATTAAAAGTATCTAGCAGTTTTGTCGTATTAGGTCACTGTTCTGTCAACATGACGGAGCAAACGAAGCTCTGCCTCACGAAACCAAGGAATTGTGTCTGGAAAGTAACAAGGCTTTGTGACTGTCTCTGCTGTCGCTGTGAACGCATTGAATGCAGTCGACCCACACGTTTTTACAGTTGCCACTCATTTGCAACTCACCGATCAAGCATTTCAAATGTGATAATTATACATTCAGTGACCTTCCAGCCCCTTTATTGTTATCTCGTTAAACTTTATCTAATCTTAAGAAGGCACATTAACTTGATACAAATCCAGAGATACATCACTTTGCTTTATACTTTTATATAACAGGTAAAAAAGAATAAATATTAAGTGCTTCATTTTCACAACTGCGAAAGAAAGCGAAAAGACGAACTGATGAATTAGCTCCTGTTTGCAGGCCTTTTCGTTGCATCAGATGTGCGTTATTTCCCAAAAAGACGAAAAATGAACCCATGATTTTAATCAACAGTGTTTCGATCCAAAATTATGATAGCGATAGCATTTCCTAATCAACGATTCAGAAGTTATGCTCAAAAACTGGAGTGTTCATTTGCCATCAAGAAAGGATATCTCTCTTTTTAAGACACCACTTCTCAAATGTTGAACGTGAAATATCGTGCAGGCAGTTTTGTTTGATCCGAATTTGACTGACTGTCGATTAAAGCCTTAAAGTCAGTTATTTCCAATATACAGTTATACTTATAAATTCAGTTTTTTTTGGCAAATACGTGATTAATTCTAATAGGGTCAATGGTTGCCAATTAATGCCATAAACCTACAGACAAAGAGGAAATTTTTTTGCAGCATGTGTGATACTAATCTGGAAACTTTAATTCTGAAAAAACCGATGTTAAAAACGTATTTATATGTCAGTGCATCATGAGCCGCAAAAAACCAAAGTTTTACCTATATCTTATTCCACGATACTGCCACCAGACATTTCTTTAACAGCCCTAATTTAAACCTGTTTGCCCGGGGGCTATGCTCTCAAAAGTACGTGTTCAAAAACATGATTTTAGAATCTCCTATTGATTGAATGGAAAGTTTAAACCTATACAACATAATCTCTCAATAAAATAGTTCAGTTCACTTGTGACAAGACAGCAGTACAAGGTGCATGGTGTAAGAACAATATTTGAAACACCCTGGTCCCATGCATGTCACAAAGTTGTACCCTACACGGGACACGTGGTCTCTTTTCTGGCTTGTTGAACATGCATACCCTTCCTTGGAGAATATTCGACGGGATCTGAAGAGGCGTTTCTAAACTCTAAAATTAATAACTTGAGAAATTCAATTATAATACTAAGCTAGGTAAATTTCATTCAACTAAAACGCAACTCTTCACGCTGTTTTGAGCATGGTTAAGATGAAAATTTGAATATCATCCGTAAAAGTTTAACATTGACCTTGACGGCTTAAAAATGGTGTGACAGCCATGCCATATCAGTCAAGGGTATTCACTTATTCCAGCCGAGAACTACATCAATTTTTGTTGAATGACCGTCATTGACGTTTGTCTAATAATATAATATAATCATGATTTATGAGTCTAGATTCACACCAAAGAACCTGCTGGTACGCTCTGAAAAACTGACTAAAATAAAAACTTCGCGCACAACAAGAGTTGACAATGGTTTTAAAACTGAAGAAGTTGTTTTTCAAAGTAGGTAAGGAAAAAGTTCTCTAACTGTAATGCCGAAGCATTTTTATAACTTTATTAACGCTCTGTATAGCTGTATTTTTTTCTAGAGCTCCCTTTCTGCCTAAAGACGTCTTGTAACGATATGAGAAAATTGTGAGAAATGAAAACAAGAAATGTTGTCCAGCCACGCCTACTAGCTGATTGGCTAACTAAGGAGGCACTATATTTTTAATTAAATCTTTAAAGAGACATGCATGTAGCTCTGCGTGAAAAGGCATAGACCACTATAGGGCGACCTTTGTAAGGATATTTTCTTATTAGCGCTAATATTAATGTAAACCTTTGTTAGATTGATGGAATTGGAAAAACAAAAATGCCATCAAAGAATACGCACAGCTTACAAAACTTGTAAGCAAATGTATGGAACTTTCACCGTGTGGCATGATCTTGCTTCACATCCAAACAATAAATACTGCTACAGCTTTCTTCAATGTATTTTTCAGTACGAAGAAAACATTTCACTTGGGCCCAGTTCTTCAAAAAATCGCGCTTAGCACAAATTATTCCAGTCCGTTTAAATTTGGTTTCTAAAAACGCAGATTAGCGCTAACCCAGGGTTAAATTCTGAGCTTTATTTTACCCACCCAGACTCATTAATCAGCAAATTTATCAAAACGTTCTGACCTTTGTCAAGCTTCATGACATCTTGGATGGAAACGAGGCTTCGCGTTCGTGTTCTCAATTCATAAAGCTTACACCAAAATTGCGTTTTTTTAAAAAAAATTTCGACTACACACTACATGCATTCACGCCGTGTTCAGTTGATCACTGTTCTGCATTAAATCTGAAATTCCTTATAGCCTGAAAGAGAAGGTGGCCGAAGCTTGAGAAAGTCTGGTCTGAAATTTGGTAGAGTTTTTGAACAATTGAGTCTGAATATGAGTTAAAGACTATGAACAAACGGGTCTCAAATTAGATACGAATTTTGAAGAGTTAAGTCTGAAAACATGTTAGATTATGCTTCATATCAGTTATTAAAATTTCCTGAAAAAGAAACTTAAAGTTGAGCTTTGTGCGAAAAATACAGCAATTAAATGTAAACTGAAAATTGGTTGCGCACCTCGACTTCGTGAGGTTACTATTCGCTTCCCTAACGATCTATCACTGCTAGATCGCGGTCAACACAGCTAGACAAAGGCGCAAGCACATACAAAGCGATACACTTACTTTTCGCCGCTTTCAAGGCCACATTGCATCACACCCTTATAACACGCACACACACACACACAAGCACACAGGCTCTCTCTCTCTCTCTCTCTCTCTCTCTCTCTCTGTTTCCCTTGCCTCGAGTGACAAGACTGAAACATCCTACTCCTAGTAGTTGAAATAGATTCGACGAGACACGTATAGATGATGTTTGATTTAGACATTCTTCGACGGCATAAATTAATCAAATTTTAAATTTGTTCTTACCGCCCTTGTTCTCGCGAAATTTATGAACGCCGATCAGTTAGCTCCAAGAGGGGTCTCCGAGCACTTGAAACAACGTAATGTACGGATGCTTAGAACCGCAGTGCAGGCAAAGTATGTTAAAATGTGGCGATGCTGTAGCTCCTCATCAAACAATTAGCTCTCAAATTGGTCTTGATTTCAAGCATGTTCTCCTACCTAATTATACTTGTGTTTATTTAAGGGTGCGTTGTAGGTGATAATAGTTAAACTAAACGCCTGTGTACTTAAGCGCAACAGCTATCATAGCTTCGACTCTCCCCCACAGCGTTTCATCTCATCAGTTGACGAACACCTTTTGTTAATTCCTCCACGTATTTCACGTGCAGGACGAAATGTGCACGTGGTTTAGCAAGCTGTAAACAATCGAAACAAGAACTAGTTCCAAAATCGAAGGAAGAAGAGTGTTGCAATCGATCTGGGGACTTGACTGACATTTACAATGAGCGCTTTAAAAACGCATTTTCGAACAGGTAGGAACTACGCTACCCAATCTCGTGCCGTGTTTATACAGGCCCTCGTATCAACAAGATCTCGCAACACATGTGCCCGGAAACCTGCAACTAAATCACGGAAATTTTCATCCTTTAACGCTCATTTGTAACTGTCACAAACATTATCTAATATTCAACAGCGGCAAGCAATGATAAATGTAGTAAAAGCAAAGAAGAGGTCAATTTTTCGTCTGAATTGTTTTTATACAGATGAAAAAATCCAGTTATTGAATGAAAATAGCACTGTCAGTTCACCAAAACTACATTTAACAGAATCAAAGAACAGGGTCAATCTACTTCTATCCACACTTGTATTTTATTGCCTCGACGCTGCACAAACTCACTTAACAACAGCAAAACGATGTACAACACAAGGACCTGCCATCTTACCGTCTCACGAAAAGCAGATAGAAAACAGAAGGTGTATGAATACTTACAAGCTTTGGACCGTATAAAAAAACCATTATTGCTGGATTAGCTTGACTGCCAACAAAAACAACGGCATTACTGCATAAAAACTACCTTCAGTTTCAAAACATTTCAGACAGAGACAACATGCTTTATGTTATAATACAGTATTCTTAATTAATTTTGAACTGACGCCGGAGCGTTCTTATTTATTGGCGGTTTGAGCCTCAAATCTTCTTAAAATGTTCTTAAACTGATTACATGTTTCAACATGATGCATACGTGACCAGGGAACGAGTTTTTAAATAAAAAGAGTGCAATCGATCTTAGAAGTTAGAGCGATTTGATTTTACAAAGGCTGTTAGTCATAGAGAAGAAAAACTGTCGATATAGATACCAGATTTTGCAGACAGCATTCAGGAACAGAAGTGTAGTTCCCGTGACAAACTCTTTGCCAATACCCAAGGATTGGTGGGAAGATTAACTAAACTTCAGCCCGAGTTATGGTCTTAACATAAAAAGGTTCTTATAAAAAAGAGTGTATCGGGCGTAAGGCATATTATACTTAATGTAAGGCGTGTCTTGACTAAAACCGTATAGGTGTGTCTCTAAGTTTTATCCCTTTCAAAAGGAACTTTATGCGGACTGATCACGATCGGAACCATTTATAAAACGTGCTGCAACAAGTTAGAAAGAAGCCCTTTTCCTATGTAAGGACAGTTTGTTTAGAAACTATATTCACCAAACTGCATAAAATCTCGTCTTTTTTCAAAATATATGTGAATATAAACACATAAGAAAACATATCATAGATATCGGCACACTGTGCTGTTTTTTTCCGCGGCAAGCTGACACCAATTACGTCATTATCCAGCAATGCCCAAATAAACAACCAGTAGTAATTATTCAAAGATAACAAAAAAAACACTATTAACTGGTTACTGCCTTGGTCGAGGTCCTTGACTAACAAACATAGAGGCAGTGCTCTAGCTCACTCTACTTAGTAACCTACCCTGACGGCTGCGTTCGTCTGTTCCTTGTTGACTTATATTAGTTGCTTGAACAAAACAGAGGAGGTCAGCTAGAGGAGCTCAAATGTTTATATACACTCCAGCTCATTCAATGCTCAGAAATATTTTCTAACCGCAACTTTATAGTTCACAGCCCTGATGTTAAATATCCATTGTTAATGCATTTGCTCACCTTTCATTTCGTCTAGTTCAGCTGTTAGATACGTTCTGGGAAAACACTTGTAAGCATTTCAATCAAGGAACGAAACATGTGGTTTCTAACTCTGTCAAATCAGCCTTATATTAATTTTCATTCCAACGCAGTATGTACAAGGATTTTTTTCATGAACGTATAGATTACTATCACAATGTACCGTCTTGGTGTAGAATATTTCTTAATATTTTATCATTAATCATATTCCACTGCAATATCAGTATTTGACAGCATGGTCTGTTTGCTGGAATCCTCTGCGATCTGCTTCGCGTAGATTACTTGTGGAATTCGTAACACAGATATCTACAACGTTACTGTAGGTTGCTGACTCGTGAAATTCACAAAGCAAACTTATCGGGCCATCACAGTATCCATCTTTTAGCAAGTGATTTTGTTTCAGTTTTACTTGACAATGCAATTAGAGTTTTTTAACAACATGTTTAAGGATAAAACAGATGTTCGTTTGGAACAGTCAGCTTCTGTCTATAGTATCATAAAATGTGTAGGTCCGAAATCTATGAATCCGTCAAAAATAGTCTCTTCATGCGCTGCCCGACTTTATCTTCCATCTTTGAGTTGCTCTTACATGCAGTTTGTCGATGAGAACGTTAATAATTTAGAGAGTCCAGAAAATTGGCAAAAGACCTAAACGCGACTTCTTTATGCGATGATCTTTTAATTGGACAGCGAGATCAAAGGTCTGTATTGAGAGTCTGAAGGACGGGCCGCACCCGGGCCACACATCATTAACAAGATATGTATCAATTACGAATCCTAGATATTCGTGTATCAATTAAAAACCCTTGACACAACTTCTCTTTTACGTGTAGGCTGTTTGTCTGCGGTAAATTTACCATTGTCAAGTCACGTTTACTTGATAAGGTTCTCTCCTCCTAACTTATTGTAGCTCAACCAGTTTTCGATTATCATCTAACAACAACATCCATAATATTCAAGGCTGCAGCCAGGACATCTTTGCGTATGTGCGTACCAATGCCAAACTTGTGGGTCCGGGCAAATTAATTTTCGAAAAGAATTACTAATTGTAGACATACAATCGCCGTAAGAAGCCGTGTGTTGTTTGCCACTAATAGGATAACGATGTCATTTATGATTTATGTAAATAAGGTGTGTGCTGATACGCGTAACGTTTACTTTCCACTGGTTATTTCAAGGTTTTAATAAGTTAAAGTTTCTTTCCCGATCTGCTTTGTAATAAGTGTAAATAAAGTTGTAAAACTTGATAAAATCGAAAATCCAAGAAGACAGTCAACATTTCGAATCTTGGCTTAGAACATCTGTTGCCATAGCAACAGTAGTTGTTTACCAGCTGATAGTTGCCATGGAAATAAATACGTAGGCAATTGTCAAAAAGAAAATACTGTCCGATTGAAGGAATCAAAGTTATTATTCCACATAACCGCATACTAGAATAGAGTCAATCGAACAACCATAAGTCTTTCGAATTTCATAACATTTCCTTTTTGCCGACCATGAAATAGGAAATACTTCAGCATGGCCACTGACAGATACCTGCAGCTCGTCTCCTAAGGACTTAAAAGACGGTTCTATTTCAACAATTTCAGTATGTCCAGATGGAATAGTTCACCAAATGATTTGAGAAATCACTCTAACTTATAGCACTGTAAGGCGGTTCTATCTCAAAAACTTCAACATGTCCAGATGGAACAGTTCACCAAATGACTTGAGGAATTACTCTAACTTATAGCACTGAAAGCCGGTTCTATCTCAACAACTTCAGTTTACCCAGATGGAACAGTTCACCAAATGATTAGAGAAATCACCCTAATTTATAGCACTGTAAGACGGCTCTATCTCAACAACTTCTTGTTCTATCACAACAATTTCAGTTTACCCAGATGGAACAGTTCACCCAATGATTTGAGGAATCACTCTAACTTATAGCATTGTAAGACGGTTCTATCTCAACAACTTCATTTAACCCATATGGAACAGTTCACCAAAGGATACGAGAAATCACTCTTGTAGTTGTACTGGAAACTTGTTTTTATAAGATTGTAACAGTTCATTGTGCAGGCTCCCTCCTTTGTCAATAGGTGTGTTATTATTCCCGTGCATGCATTACTTCACTCAGCCATTTAATTTTGTTTTTATTTTGATAAAATTTATATTTTCTAAGTTATTTTTAAATTCTCCAACTCAATAGCGCTATATACAATAAAATAGACAATTGACTGTCCAGATGTCAAGAAGATATTTTTATCTTTCTTCATTTAGCTTTTCCTTTTCGCATTGCCATTTTCAGTCATATATGTTTTCTGTTTTTCTGTTCTTTAATGCATGCCATATATCTAACCGCAATAGTTTAATCTGAAACTCTGGTTTGTGTGGTTAGAAACGCTGAAAAATCTTGCTTTCTTACTCTCCTGTTTCGAAAATGTTTTGTCTATTTCTGGTTGTGTCGCAGCAGTAAGCATGCAGGCGGCGAACTTTCTAATGTGAATGATTGATTTTAGGTGCATGTCGGTATATATAAACACTCCAAAATAAATAACTATTTAAAGAAATAAAAAAAACTGAGGGGCGAAGGTCAGCTTGGACATGAGTTAAGGTGAACGTCTTATCAGAAACCAAATTTTCTTTATACGCCGTGCAGTTTTTAAGTGGACTCATGTTCCGTAATCACTCGGCTTTAAACGGAGGTTTTCGGCAATTCAGGAGAGCCGATTCGGCGGTACGTGGGCGTCTGAAAGAAACTGACGCCATGCGGGTAAAAATAGCAGCTTTTTTTTATCAGTGTTTGTTTGTAGAAGTTCTCAAAAAGTAATGGAAACAACATTTCAGAACTTTAAACTTTTTGGGGACGTAAGATGATCATGCAAATACGACAAACGCAACAGTTCATCGATTTTCTGGATAAAAATAACTTATAAAACAGCAAACGGAAAAACCGTAGTTCCACGAAACCTCCAGCTCTACCTTTCATACATCTTTAGACCCTCTGTTTTTAATTAGTTTTACATTTCAGACTATCCATTTAAGTGCATTTTAATCCACATGCAATGGAAAGATGACCTTTTATGGAAAGAGGACCAGTCAAACTGGAAGGCACGTGAAAAAAATTTTAGAAACAAAACTAAAATTTTCCTTGCACGTGCATGGCTATGTAGAGGACTTATAGGTTGATTCTGATAAGAACCAAACTCGGCTGATAAATCGGCAAACTTTAAGGCATAATTTATCTTAGCTATAACTATGACATAAAAACCAAGGCGTTGGCGGTTTTTCCCAGCTTAAGTTACTCAAGTTTGACGCAAAACATGCACTTCCGACCAATGCACCAGACCCTTCTGAGTTGTGAGAAAGGTAAGAAAACAGCATTTTAAGCCAAATTATATACTTGTTAAAAAAGACACACCCACCTCAGTTAAGAAATGGTAGTTAACTATTTCACGGTCACATTGTAGACATTTCTAGCTTTTTCATGCTTTTTGAGTAAAGTACATTTAAAGAGCGCAAAATAAGCTTACTGTAGGACAACTCCAGCTAATAAATATCCTTCATTTGATCAAACATGAACGGTAATTTTATAAACTATATTTCTTAGTTTGTATTCTAGCCTGGAACAAAAAGTTCGCCCAGTCGCGAGATATTCCCCGAGGGGACCCCTATCTGAATCCATGCGGAGTATGCCGACAATCGGCTAAAATATGCCAACCGTTCCGTCTTCTACATATATTTACGTCTGAACATTTTATAATCATTGGTATCTTTGGCTTGTATTTTGCTCCTTCAAATTTTAACGCGATTACTCTAACAGATGCTACAAAGCAGCGGCTTGACTGAAGATCGTTTTGCAACAAGATATCAAAAGGTTTGATGTGAATTTTGTTGGCTGTGGTCAGTTAATCATGAAACGCGTCAATAGGTAGCGATAGTGCCATGTTCTCAGGCTAACTGCAAATGATTAAGATTAGCATCGAAAAGTTTTGTCAGAAAATAACAATTATCTATGATTTACAAAGGAATAACAACATAACACCGCTACTCAAACAGAGTTTCCTATCAACGTTCGTATTGTCGGATCAATAATACCGGAATGGTCTTCCTTATTTGATCATATTTCTGCTATAAAAATACAGATATAAAAACTTCCAGCGGTAACCTAGACATGATGAGTTTTTGAAAGGATTAAAAAAGCTGCTAAGCTAGCACTCTCACAGTGAAAAACTTGAGCGTTTCAGTAAATGTAATTTATAGCTACACATGAGGCACGAAGCTGTCGATCATTACCACTTTAGACTAAAATTGAGTATTAACTGACTTTTTCTCACTTACAACACCGTCATAGCCTCGGTGAGTCCTAGCGTTATAGAGCATATTCATAACAGTTGAAACACATTACAACTGAGGTAATGGCGATCCATGGACGCTGGTCATGATTTCATACGAACTCCAAAATTCTCGGCGTGAAATAGATGACGCCCGTCAAGAACTGACAAAAAACTGAGAGCAATTTGTAAAGTTATTCGAAAATTCAGTTTCCAGCCATGAATACAAACCAGGTAACGACAGTCACACGGCAGGAGTATCTTTAAACATCAGTTCAGTTCATGCACGAACATGGCTTACCTTTTCATTAGTTGAGTTAAATTGAAATTCGCCGCCAGCCTCAAAGGCCTGTTCTAGCTGCAGCGATATTCTGCGATTATCGGCTACTGGGGCCCTCTTTCTTTCAATTGCCTTCAAATGAACGCTTGGGTGTTTGCTTAAGACCTGCGTAAAAGGAAATAAGCCTTAACTGACAAAGTAAATGATTGTCAACAAGTCAACATCCTGTTCTTCTGGTCTTATACAGGACTGCTGTTTAATCAATAAAAGCCATTGCATGAGATGGGAAAAAAGTATGCTGACCCCTAAAATTTAAAGGGTCAGAAAAGTGAACGTTTTAAAATATTATGTAAGATAAAGTCAAAAACTTGTTTTACATAGCATATCAGAATGTAATAGTAAACGTATTATTTTAGACATTTTGTGTTCAAGTGATTAAAATTTATCCTGTAGTATAATTACACGTGTATGCAGCGTCATTCGTTAATTTTTTTTTAAAAAAAAACCATTTTTTTGGATATATGATTAACTATGCGTCCTTTCTCTCGGCAAGCATGTCAACGCGAGGTTGCGGCGTTGCATTGCCATGATAAATGCATTATCATATCAACTCCATTCTTAGATTAGGAATTAATCTATAATAACGGTGAATGGAGGAACTGAAGCATATCATGCAGTTTAACTGTGAAAAAGGGGGTGCGATTTCTTTTATTTTTACACTTAGTTCACCCGGGCGCTTAAGTCTGAAAATGACGGTAAAGGTAAACAAACAAGCTTGTTTATTATTCATAGTTCATTTCCCAAAGCAATAGTATCTATATGATTCACCTAACAACATTTAACTCCTTATTTAAACCCCCATGCAGTCTCTAAAACCAAAGGGGAAAATACTCTGATCAATTGCTTAACTGATGACCAATTTCGACATCGAAGTTGTCAGATGTGAAAAACTGTGTATTTACCGTTCCCGAGTACTTTTGAAACTAAAAAAGAAAAACTTTACAGTGATTTAAGCTTGAAAAGATTTATAAGCATATAGTATAGGATTACAAACCTATGCAGCTATACAGCTTCTATGCATCACGCCTCCCCTTCTAAAAAGCACTCCGCGGTGGCTATAATTTACTCAGTTCTATATAAATTTCTTGTTAGATTTTTGTTATAGTGCGTGAACAAACCCAGCTTTTTCACATTTCCATCCTCCCTTTTCTCTGAAAACTTCCTTCGGACAAAAAGCTGAGAAGAAACACCATGCATGCAACTCTACGCCGCTAGGTTGTTTTATTACTAATTATCACACTATTGCACCTTTTGCTCAAATATTTAATGTTGATTTTACAGAGCGGGTCAGCTTAGTAATAGTAGCTGAGCATTTCCAAACTTGCGAGGTAGAAATTAAGCAGAAGCTGCTTTTTATCAGTCTTAAGGTTTGCTATCCTCGAGTTTTGGCATCATGTTCCTATAAATGTTTTTAGAAATAAATGTTAGACAAAAAAAACTGATCTTTTTGTTGTTTGCTAACGGTGTTTCAGCAAGACGTCCATCTGTCGGCCAATTTACTCAAACTATCGCTACCAAAGCAACTTATGGGCACACGAAAATTACATGTAATGATTAATAAGAAAAAATTGCATGAAACATTTACACGTTAAGATAAACTTCAAGTAATAAAAAAGAAATTGCTGATGGTGTAAGGAAGAAATCACAAGGTACAAGATTTTTCAGAAAACCAGTAACTCTTACTAACATCCCTACGACCCTAGTTGTATTTACCAAAGCCAAGTTACATACTGACAATTAGAAACTTCAAATTCTGTACGAAAGGGCTTAGCAAAACTGAGCTAGCAAACAATTTTTAAATTTTTTGAAAGAAAGGTTACTTTTTGAGGGAATAGACCAATTTCATAAATGGCGGCTATTTTAGTGTTCTCTTGTTTTTATTTAAATTAGCCTCACTAGCCTCGTTCTTAAGTCAAA